>JASANG010000778.1:137500-250104 GCA_030248215.1 Enoplolaimus lenunculus | reverse complement strand
GAACACTACTTTCCTGTAAATTCATAAAAGTCATGATTGAAACACATTTGCGCTTTTACTTTTCTTTGCGCATTATAGTTTTTATGGCCCATGTATAGAACAGGGCGGGATCGTTTTCCGAAGGGGCTATAATGGAGTCAGTTTAGGTTTAGACTAATTTTTGCGTAGGCTTAGGCTTAGGCTTAGGCTTAGGAATATGCTAATACTACTGTTCCGACCGTGTTCTATACACGGGTCGTTTTTATTATACCTGGAAAACCAGGTAAACAGCACCCATCACACGGTGAATCCGCCTGTCGTTTGGCAAGTGTTCTGTTTCCAGCGGTTTCTTCTAACGTCCGACGCGCTTCTGGTCCCAATGTTTCAGCTTCAAACAACGCATCTTTTGCTGAATTTTGACAAAATTGAATGTCATGTTCGACAGCGTCGTGCAAATGCTGAACGTAATTGTGAACCGCAGGCAATGTTACGCTAACTGCGAGAATTGATAGGGTGCTAAAACATTTTATGGCGCATTGAAAATTTTTTTCAACCCGATATTTTTACCAACTGGTCTGTAGCCCAAAGGCGTGAAACCGAGACTCAGCCCTGTAAAAAGTTATGGCCTCACAGAAGTTCTCCTAAAATTTTTGGGACTTCCTCTTGCTAGTTCAACAGGATACGAGCCTGCTTGCATGTTTGGTTCAGTGCGCCCCAGGATATATACCTTATCGATTTGTAGCTGAAGTGTAAATACTTAAATGGACCAGTATCTATCATTATGTGGTTTGCAGGATAATTCCTTGTGATTTGTCAAGGATATTTGAAGAATGGCATACTGCGAGTCAATAAAAACATACAGACCTTTGCAAACGCGTGTTTTGGAGACGTTTATGGAACAGTGCTATGACTTCTATGACTTGCGTTTTACAAATTATAATTTTGGTAGCGTCTTGTACACTTTTCCCCGCAGGTTTCCACTTAAGGCTGGCTCATGTAGAGACGCTGACTGAAGCTTTGATTTCGGAAATGGCGTAGCTAGGCCGGATTGTAAACCTTTACCAAATTATTTATTTAAGACTAAACCTAAGCCCAAGCCCAAGCCTTAACGTTAGAATATATGGAGAAACGATGGTCATACAATGGTTCCTGTTTGGATCAATCGGTTAGATTCCTGCGTTACGGAATGCAATCACAAACTGCTTTGACGACAGGCCCGTAGCCAGCTCACCTTGCTGGGGGGGGGCTAAAATTTTTCCAGGAGGAGCATTTAAAGGTCTTCAATGACTTACAAGCAAAGTTGAAAATCTTCTATGGAGGGACAAAATTTTTCCACAGTGGGCTGACCCCCCTGCCTTCTCCCTTGTCAACGGGCCCTAGTGATAAGTTATGAAAATACATCTGATTCATGTAGAGTTATAAACAGAGCAGCCTGAATGTTTGTTATTTTGGCCAATGTCAGGAACAGGGGCGGAACAGTATGGTAAGCTTATTCCTAAGCCTAAGCCTATTAGCCTAAGCGTAAGAATGAGCATATTCCTAAGCTTAAACCTAAGCCTAAGCCTAAGCCAAGCGAAAAAATAGTCTAAATTTAAAGCTTACTCTTTTGTAGTCCCACGGAAAAGTGTTCCGCCTGTGATATTTTACATGGGCCGCTATTTTTAAGACAAAATAGACAAAATAAAACTGATCGTTTAAAAAAGTTTACCTGAATGCAACCGCAGAATATGCGACAAATATGTAGGCTTTTTCTCGAAGACCATCTTCCTCGTTGAAATGCATATCGCCACCCACGCGTTAATTCCAATTACTATCCTGTAGCTGTATGAGCAGTTATAAATTGTTTATAGACTAACAGAAAACAATAAAATTTTGTTATATTGCAAAAAAGCGGTGTACCGACAGGGGGGGAGGAAGGGCGTCCTCCCCAATTGAAATCAGTACGTGCGTTATAATTTGTAATCCTGTAGTTGCAGACATGTGCCACTCTCTTATTATACTGGCTTTTGCTTTATATTCAGAAGTAATTGATTTAAGCAAGTTGTGCATACGCTTTGACACTTAAGTGAAAACTCAAACAACCAAATCATCATTTAAACAGAAGGATTGTTTTCAATGATCAGCTTCTGTAATTACATACTGTGTTGTGTTACATATAAACGCTTCGTTACATACGTTTTTTGTTCTTAACGGATTTCGAACATGAACTCGCTAAATCAAAATCAAGTTTACTAAAATATACTGTTGCGTCTGGCTTGGACCTGGTACAATATTACTGTTGTACCGTGACACAATCCTGCACTTGTATACAAATTTGAAAGTAGGATTGACGGCATGGTTCCTTCATCTTTAAGTTTATACCGTAGAAAACCTAAATTCACTTTGGCAAACGCGTGGTTTGCGGTCGGGAAACAGTAAGCCTTGTGTTAAAGTAATGCACGTAGAGAAGAAATTGCATTGAAAACATGCACGGTTAAAAATGTGGACGCACATAAAAATCGCTAAAGTGTTAATTTTTAAGAAAAAATTGAACCCGGGATTACCCTCTGTAGTGGAAATACACTTCGCAATATAACATCGGCATTAAAAACAATTGACAAATATCGTATCAATACACTAAAACACATTTGTCTAATAGAACAAAACATAAAGCATCTAAATAACAATGTTCTTAAAGAAAATCGATACAACAATTTTCTGTCTATGAAAACTTCTATTAATTCGAATACGGCGAACTTGCTGGAACGCTGCCCAAAATACGTATGTGGGGTGTTTCAGCTTTAGTATATAGATTAGATACAAAAGCTACGCCTGGTTTCTCGCTCGCTTCGCTTGCTATGTTTTTACTGGCCAAGTCTCGAAAAAAATTTGCCTGGTAAAAATTAAATCAATTCCCAACCTGACCAGCTCAAAACTAAAGATAATAAAAAATTGTGCAATGCCTCACAGTTACACAAGCGCTAGACCGTGAGAAGTTGGTTCGGTTTGGTGGTTTAGACCCCGCATTTTATGAATAAAGCAATGTTTTGACCCGGTTACAGAGGAATTTAATATTCAAACGATGTATAGCTTCTCCCTCGCTTCGCTCGTGAATTCTTCAAAACACAACCTGAATCATTGGTTTCGAGTGTTGGCTCACTCTATTTTAACTCCCAGTGCCTTGAAATATTTCATATTATACAAAACTTCCCCTACAAAGAGTCCGAACTGAAGTTCTGTTTTAGAGTAAAAGACAAAAGTATCTAGCCTTTCGCTCGCGCTATTTGTTCATTTCGTTCTCACGTGGCAAACAATTCGGCCTGCTCCAGTTGCCCGGGCTGCCAGAATTATAGATGTCCTAGAAGAGAACTCTGAAATTGGTCTAGGAGCCAACTAATGAGAGCGTGGCCAACTTCATATATCCAACCAAAAAATTTAGATCCGTACTACAGCTCAAGAATTATAAGATTGCAATTAGGTGGAAACCAAAGGCACGGACCTGGCTGGATGCGGTTCCCAAATCGAAATTTCTTAGTACGCCACTGTTGGCAAAAACGCGACATTCGTAATGCGAGAAAACGTAGTTATCCAAGCCTCAATTTTCCGTTCAATAAATTTATTTAAGGTTTTACAGTTTAAAATATGATACACAATGCGCAGTTGAATGGAGTTGGACAACTTTTGCAATCACACAGATTTCCCTGCATGCCGGATACTGAACATACTGCGTCTATTTGTTTTATAGATTGTTCAGGGCCAATCATTTTGTATCGCTCTGTGACCGTTCTGCAGCACAAATGTATGCAATAGCATAAAAATGCCATATTGTTTACTGTTTGAACAAAATCAAATCATACCTATTCCAATTTCACATATAAGAGCCCTTGACACAGATTATACAGTTCAAAGCGAAAAAATATTTCATGCAAATACTTTTTCACATTTTTACTTTTTTCTGAAAATTTCAGAATGGCAAAATGTATTAAATAGCGAAATTCGACTACTCAGCCATACAAAACAATCGTAGATTGATATGAGTTGGATTATGAATGTTGCGTATAAACTGCAATCTGTGCACACACGCCGTTGTACAGTATAGTTAGCTAACTAAAACGAAGGGACATTTTGATACCGTTGTTCTGAACGAAATCAGCGCCAATAGCTATCGATATTTCGGCCAATGTAAAGAACACGGGCGGAACAGTATTGTAAGCATATTCCTAAGCCTAAGCCTAAGCGTAACAAAGAGCATATTCCTAAGCCTAAGCCTAAGCCTAAACCTAAGCCTAAGACTTGCAAAAAATTTGTCTAAACCTTAAGCTTACTCTATACTAGTCCTACAGGAAAACGTTCCACCCCGGATGTCCGGTAGTGTTGTATGCCAATTTATACATTACTACATTTTTGAGATGGACTGAACGCCGTGTCCTTTAAAAACTACTTTGTTCTCAGGGTTCCTATTTCAGAATTTTTGATGATTGAAACCGTTACTATCGCCTAGGTGAATGTTTGTTCAACTTTTTAGGATACCTATTTAGAATTTAAAATACCTTCTTTTAGTAAAAAAATTGGAACTTTTATGTTTATCTCCAAAGAAAGTGCTCCATGTTTTTGATTCTATTATCCCTCAGGTTTTCGCATTTTCTGTTTTTGACTTTCACGTGTTAACGTGGAATACCTCATTTTCATTTACTATATTTTAAAATACACTACATAATTTGTAACATACCTATATACCTAAAAGATACATCTGTATATTTTACTTTATTAGTGATAACGTTGACCATCCGAGATCCACTGTACGCAAGCAGATTCTAACAGTGGCAATGGAAACGGGGTAAATATAAACATGTATTTTTTAATATATCATTTTACTCAAAATCTATTTAAAGCAATAATTACTCTGTAAAAACACTCTACTTAAAATACAATAGTTATTTGTTACTAACTTTTTTAAGTATAAGTGTACTAAATACTAAGTATAAATCTTTGCTTAAATAATGTAAATAGGTAAAACTATTGCTGTCATTTCCTGATTAATTAAGCAAAAATGTAAACCTAAAAATTTTGTATTTGCTTAAAATGAAGTAAAACTTTGCCAAGCACCATAGTAAAAGTAAAACCGACGCTTAATTCGGCAACAGTTTTACTTAATTTTAAGTATATTTTTAGCGAGTACCTTATGAAAATTTCGCAGTTCGCGCAAACCATTAAGCAAACAATTGTTCATTATGTCAGTAAAAACTGGAGTCAACTATAGAACGCACCTAACCAACACGTCTCCATTTAATTGTCTTTTTATAAATGAAGCTGTCAGCATTTAAATTCCAGACCAGGGCTACTGTAAACATAACTTTTTTGCAGCACCCGTGGTTTTTGGTATTCCAACACTGACAATAAATATTGCGTTTAATTTAAACCGTTTAAATTGGATTTTGCTACTCATTTTGAGGTATATTCTTTTTCTCAGGCAACGATTGTAATTAATGTTCCTAATGCCAGTTAATGTTCTTATGTGACTACTAGGTATAAATTTTTTCACTTGAGACCGTCATAGTCTGAGAGGAAATAGGAAACCGTATCCCTAGCAAAAATGTTTTGGCCCCACTCGTATTAAGCCATCTGCCGTTCCCCCATGGCGTTCCAAATTTTTTGACCCCTTCTCTAAAACGTTGAGCTGGCTACCGGTCTAAATTAAGCTAAAATTACTTAAATTATACCTGCAATACAAAATAAAAAACCTAAGTATGCAAACATCTACATAATCAGCATTTGAAGGCTGGGATCCGCCGACATCTGGCTTAAAAGGCCGGCGCCTATCAACTCGGTGACATGACCACGAAATGTTGTCGTAACAATTCAGATGCCGCATAGAAATTACTAAATGTGTTAAGTAAAATTTAAGTTTTAGTGACGATTAAATGATAAACTTAAGAGATACTTTATTTTGAACACCTTAAATCTCTATGGAACAAACATATAAAACTGAGTGTATTCAAAGTTATGTTTTTTGTATAAATTGTTAACGTCCCAAATCATGTTAATTATTAATTCTTCTGAAACATATTGATGACAGCAAAATTGCGCTATTTTTGTACGAAAGATATGTTTCACCGGATTAAAAAGCAAAAATATTGTTTTTAGTGTGGAATGGCTCCAGCATTAAGAAACAATATTAAAGTTTTTTTATACCTGACGCACTAAATTGACCTTTAGGCTCTACGAAAACACAGATAATTAAATTTTATACCGCCACTGTATGGCTACAAAATTGTTGATTAGTATTTTGATGACCACTTTTGTGTATACTTTTCTAAAAAGGCGTTTTCATAAAATGAATCGCGCAATAGAAACAATTAAAAACCACTCAATTTAACAGGTCGACGTCTGATTTCAGTCGAATTTTTTCTTTAGTCAGAAAACAAACCAAGCTTAAATGTCGAAAGTTTTTATAAATGTGTATTTCCCAGTCGAATTGTTGTATCTCTATAGTCAGGACTGGAAACATAGATTAATCCGGCCAAAGCAAAAACCTTTATAACTACAGTCATGTCTCTGTAACCCTGCCATAATCTGAAAAATTGCCGAAATTTTCTATTAACAATAATCCTGCTAAAAATTCTCATCTTAAAAAACTTTTGTGTGCGCAATATGTTTCAGAAGAATTAATAGTTTATACTATTTCGAACGCTTTGACGCTTTTCCAGGTTATCTTATATCAAACAACAGTGCTAGTTACTATTCTATTAATAGGGAAATCAAACATCACATGATGCTCAAGTGCCGAGCAATTTTTTTCTAGTATGGCTTTGATTGATCATTCTAGCTTTACCCATGTTAATTATATATGGCCCAGACCACAGGGAGAGTGGGAAACTAAGAAAGTTAGACTGGAAAACTTAAGCTTAGGCTCGGGATCAGGCTTGGTATTACGTTTAGGTAAATTTAGCCTTACGCTTAGAGTCGCGCTTTAGTAGACAGGTCTTCACAATTAGCCTGGGCTTCATTGAAAATGTCACAAATATGTCGTTTAGAAGTTTTACTCTATTAATCTTTGAAATGTTTCATTTAAATAAGTAAAACATTTCATACGTTCATTTTTCAATTCAAACTTTCCAGGCTCCGCTGGTTTTAATACTCAATTTTCTGTTTTAGTTGGCAAATTTCTGCAATTTTTTGCATGAATGCAAGCAACATTCAAATGCACCCCCACACATTTAAGCGTTCAAATAAATGCGTTTGGTGTCGAATCAAAACATTTGACCTCTTGCGTTTGTTGTTTTCGTCTTTTACTTCAAGCATTTATTAAGAGACAACAAAATATACACGGAGATTAAATTTAAATTGTCTTTGTTCCAACATTGAGCATTGTGGCACGACACTTTTTAGGCCAAGCTTCAAAAAACATTTTCAGCCCATATTCCAAAAATTGTTTTTTTTGATACTCGTCCAATTAACCTGCCGCCATACCCCTGCTCCGCCTTCATAAACTATTTTGACTATAAAATTATAGTCCGTATGATCCCAGTCCGCCAAGTAACCGCCTTGCATGGAGGCAAGTTACCAGCCAGCAATTTCGGTACACACCAGTGATAGCAAAATTCTAATTAGCTAAAAGTATTTTTGTGCCCAAATTTCAAAAATGTGGACAGGTGTCCTTTTGTCTGCCGACATATAACCGTGTTCGGAGTTTAAAAGCATTTTTAAACGTTAAAATTATAGTAGATTACAATCCACACTGCGCGTAGTAGCCCTCTGTTTATAGTATACGTTACGAACCCAGAACGACAACAAATAACCGCCTTGTACTGAGCGCCGATTTTAAACCAAAAATATCGATACAAATCAGTGACAGCAAAATCGTAACCAGTTGCCCGGTAACATCTGTAGAACCAGTTGACAGAACGCTAAGTAAATAAATGCTCACAAATTGAGCGAGAAGCATATGATTTGCATACTGACTCGAGCGAGCACGATTGATACCGTTGCAAAGGTTATTTCGGCATGCACAAAGAAATATTTCACCTTGCCGATTGTGACCTTTGCCCTCAATGAACAGCTTGGCATACGTCATAATCATACAATGATACGGACCTTTGGCGAGTTCTTCGACAAGTGTACGATTGAACCATGTTAAATCACTAGCGCAACCGCGATAGTATAAACCGATGTTGTTGCCTAAAAGGCGTCCACTATATTATCAAATTTGTGTATCATCAGTTTGCGACAGGTCATGTAACGTTTTATCCAATTGTAAGCTACACTGTAAATTTCAGTGAGTTGATTTTAACTCAGAATCAGTTGAATCATTCAGTCTGAGTTAGGACTATCACAACTCAGAATTTTGAGTTGATTCAATTCATTCTGAGTTAACTAATCAACTCTCACCCAGAGTCAACTTAACTCAGAGTGAGAATTAACTCAACTGAGAGTGAGTTAATGTTTACTGATATTAATTAAGAAATAGCCCGCTCGCTAGCTGAATTGATTAATCAACTCATTGGAATGTACAGGGTAAAGACACTTAGCAATTAAGCTTAATTTATGTATTTGTTCATGTTGAACTTCTGGTAATTTAGAAGACTGACGAGAAGGAAAGTGGTTTTTGGGTACACAGAAACCATTAAAACTCTGAGTAAGGTTAAAGCTTAATAATATGAAAGAAAAGTAAGCGAAAAAAGTAAGAAATGTCCTCGAATTTAGAAAGTAGCTACATGCTGAGTGATCCTAATGTATTTTAATGAGGGCAAAAATTAAGTCCGTTTAACTCTTAATCTATTTAAGTTAATAATGAATAATATAAAAGACTAAAAAAGAGGAAAGATAAAAAGCAAAACAGATGAAAACCATAATTAGGACTCTAGATCGCCACAGTGTAATGCTCATACTAAGTGGGGGAGCAAAAAAAAAAAGACCGACAAATGCTCAAAAACAATTTCAAGAGGAAATGACCAATTTCCTTCATATTTATCCGTCTCAGATAAAATATATGTATTCAAGTGAAAGAAATATCCTAAAATACCCTAAGAAATTAAAGCTAAACTACTTTATAGCCCTCGGATATTTTAAATACACTAAGAATCGACATCTCAACTTTTGTGAAGTTTAATGATACATTGTTTTTAAACAACGGATATTTCGATACCGGAATAACACAATATTGAGGACGTGGTATTTGGAAAAGCAAAAAGGATGTAAAAAGAGAAAACTAATTTGCCTCATTAAAATTACTCTAGTACTTACAGTGGATCTGTCTTGAGAGCACAAAGGTTCGATGACTATAAGAACGCTAAATTTTCTAGAGGGGCAAAATAGGGAATGGTCTTCTAACCCCTTCTTGTAGGGTCTTGGCACCTTTAAAATGGTATTTTGATTAGCTTTAACCTGATTAAAACATGCGGGCTATCAAAAGGAACATAAACTGTTTTAAAAAGGCCAAAATTCCTTGGTTTGGGCAAAAATAACACTTTTCAACTGTTAGTCTATATGATTTAAAATAATAGCGGATCTGAAATACTGCATGAACAAATACATAAATTAAGCTTAATTGCTAAGTGTCTTTACCCTGTACATTCAAGTGATTAATCAATTAGTAGGAGGCTTTTTAATTAATATCATAAAATTAATACTTAGTAGTTAATTCTCACTCTGAGTGTTACTTGGAATATAGTTAATTAATCAATAAAATCTGAGTTGATAGTCCTAATTATCTATTCTGAGTAAAATAATCATTACAGTAGCTTACAATTGGATAAAACGTTACATGACCTGTCGCAAACTGATGATACACAAATTTGATAATATAGTGACGCCTTTAGGAACAACATGGTTTATCTATCGCGGTTGCTAGTGATTTAACATGGTTCAATCGTACACTTGTCGAAGAACTCGCCAAAGGTCCGTATATTGTATGATTATACGTATGAGTTCATTGAGGGCAAAGGTCACAATGGAAGGTGAAATATTTCTTTGTGCATGCCGAAATAACCTTTGCAAGGTATCAATCGTGCTCGCTCGAGTCAGTATGCAAATCATATGCTTCTCGCTAATTTGTAGATTTATTTACTTAGCGTTCTGTCAACTGGTTCTACGATGTTACCGGGCAACTGGTTCTTGATCGATATTTTTGGTTTAAATCGCTAGAGGGGTTATTTGTTTGTTGGGTTGTAACATACTAGGGCAGTGGTTGAATCTATTATTTTAAGTTAAAAAGCTTTTAAACTCCGAACACGGTTATATTCGGCAGAAAAGGAACCTGTCCATTTTTGAAATTTGGGCACAAAAAATTTAGCTAATAGAATTTTGCTATCCTGGTGTGTACCGAAATTGCTGGTGGTAACTTGCCTCCATGAAGGCGGTATTGGCGGACTGGGATCATACGGACTATAATTTTATAGTCAAAATAGTTTATGAAGGCGGAGCAGGGGTATGGCGGCAGGTTAATTGGACGAGTATCAAAAAAAACAATTTTTGGAATATGGGCTGAAAATGTTTTTTGAAGCTTGGCCTAAAAAGTGTCGTGCCACAATGCTCAATGTTGGAACAAAGACAATTTGAATTTAATCTCCGTGTATATTTTGTTGTCTCTTAATAAATGCTTGAAGTAAAAGACGAAAGCAACAAACGCAAGAGGTCAAATGTTTTGATTCGACACCAAACGCATTTATTTGAACGCTTAAATGTGTGGGGGTGCATTTGAATGTTGCTTGCATTCATGCAAAAAATTGCAGAAATTTGCCAACTAAAACAGAAAATTGAGTATTAAAACCAGCGGAGCCCGGAAAATTTGAATTGAATAATGAACGTCTGGAATATTGTACTTATTTAAATGAAACCTTTCAAAGATTAGTAGAGTAAAACTTCTAAACGACATATTTGTGACATTTTCAATGAAGCCCAAGCTAATTATAAAGACCTGTCTACTAAAGCGCGAGTCTAAGCGTAAGGCTAAATATACCGAAACGTATTACCAAGCCTATTCCCGAGCCTAAGCTTAAGTTTTCCAGTCTAACTTTCTCAGTTTCCCACTCTGCCTGTGGACTGGGCCATATAATTAACATGGGTAAAGCTAGAATGATCAATCAAAGCCATACTAGAAAAAAATTGCTCGGCACTTGAACAACATGTGATGTTTGATATCCCTATTAATAGAGTAGTAACTAGCACTGTTGTTTGAGATAAGATAACCTGGAAAAGCGTCAAAGAACATTAGCGTTCGAAATAGTATAAACTATTAATTCTTCTGAAACATATTACACAAACAAAAGTTTTTTAATATGAGAATTTTTAGCAGGATTATTGTTAATAGAAAATTTCGGCAATTTGTTAGATTATGGCAGGGTTACAGAGACATGACTGTAGTTATAAAGGTTTTTGATTTGGCCGGATTAATCTATGTTTCCAGTCCTGACTATAGAGATACAATAATTCGGCTGGGAAATGCACATTTATAAAAACTTTCGACATTTAAGCTTGGTTTGTTTTTTCACTAAAGAAAAAATTCGACTGAAATCAGACGTCGACCTATAAAATTGAGTGGTTTTTAATTGTTTCGATTGCACGATTCATTTTATGAAAACGCCTTTTTTTGAAAAGTATAAACAAAAGTGGTCATCAAAATACTAATCAACAATTTTGTAGCCATACAGTGGCGGTATAAAATTTAATTATCTGTGTTTCCATAGAGCCTAAAGGTCAATTTAGTGCGTCAGGTATAAAAAAACTTCAATATTGTTTCTTAATGCTGGAGCCATTCCACACTAAAAACAATATTTTTGCTTCTTAATCCGGTGAAACATATCTTTCGTACAAAAATAGAGCAATTTTGCGGTCATCAGTATGTTTCAGAAGAATTAATAATTAACATGAGTTGGGACGTTAACAATTTAACAAAAAACATAACTTTGAATACACTCAGTTTTATATGTTTGTTCCATAGAGATTTAAGGTGTTCAGAATAAAGTATCTCATAAGTTTATCAATTAATCGTCACTAAAACTTAAATTTTACTTAACACATTTAGTAATTTCTATGCGGCATCTGAAGTCTTACGACAACATTTCGTGGTCATGTCACCGAGTTGATAGGCGCCGGCCTTTTAAGCCAGATGTCGGCGGATCGCAGCTTTCAAATGCTGATTATGTAGATGTTTGCATACTTAGGTTTTATATTTTGTATTACAGGTGTAATTTAAGTAAATTTAGCTTAATTTAGACCCGTAGCCAGCTCAAAGTTTTTGAGAAGGGGTCAAAAAATTTGGAACGCCATGGGGGAACTTCAGATGTCTTAATACGAGCGGGGCTAAAACATTTTTGCTAGGGATACGGTTTCCTATTTCCTCTCTAGACGATGACGGTCTCAAGTGAAAAAATTTATACCTAGTAGTCACATACGAACATTAACTGGCATTAGGAACATTAATTACAATCGTTGCCTGAGAAAAAGAATATACCTCAAAATGAGTAGCAAAATCCAATTTAAACGGTTTAAATTAAACGCAATATTTATTGTCAGTGTTGGAATACCAAAATTCACAGGTCCTGCAAAAAAGTTCTAACTTGACAGTTGCCCTGGTCTGGAATTTAAATGCTGACAGCTTCATTTATAAAAAGACAATTAAATGGAGACGTGTTGGTTAGGTGCGTTCTAGTTGACTCCAGTTTTTATACTGACATAATGAACAATTGTTTGCTTAATGGTTTGCGCGAACTGCGAAATTTTCATAAGGTACTCGCTAAAAATATACTTAAAATTAAGTAAAACTGTTGCCGAATTAAGCGTCGGTTTTACTTTTACTATGGTGCTTGGCAAAGTTTTACTTCATTTTAAGCAAATACAAAATTTTTAGGTTTACATTTTTGCTTAATTAATCAGGAAATGACAGCAATAGTTTTACTTATTTACATTATTTAAGCAAAGATTTATACTTAGTATTTAGTACACTTATACTTAAAAAAGTTAGTAACAAATAACTATTGTATTTTAAGTAGAGTGTTTTTACAGAGTAATTATTGCTTTAAATAGATTTTGAGTAAAATGATATATTAAAAAATACATGTTTATATTTACCCCGTTTCCATTGCCACTGTTAGAATCTGCCTGCGTACAGTGGATCTCGGATGGTCAACGTTATCACTAATAAAGTAAAATATACAGATGTATCTTTAGGTATATAGGTATGGCACAATTATGTAGTGTATTTTAAAATAAAGTAAATGAAAATGAGGTATTCCAAGTTAACACGTGAAAGTCAAAAATAGAAAATGCGAAAACCTGAGGGATATCAAAAACATGGGGCACTTTCTTTGGAGATAAACATAAAAGTTTCAATTTTTTTTACTAAAGGAAGGTATTTTAAATTCTAAATAGCTATCCTAAAAAATTGAACAAACATTCACCTAGCCGATAGTAACGGTTTCAATCGTCAAAAATTCTGAAATAGGAACCCTGAGAATAAAGTACTTTTTAAAGGACACGGCGTTCAGTCCATCTCAAAAATGTAGTAATGTATAAATTGGCATACAACAACACTACCGGACATCCGGGGCGGAACGTTTTTCTGTAGGACTAGAATAAGCTTAAGGTTTAGACTATTTTTTTGCCAGTCTTAGGCTTAGGTTTAGGCTTAGGCTTAGGAATATGCTCATTCTTACGCTTAGGCTTAGGCTTAGGAATATGCTTACAATACTGTTCCGCCCCTGGCCTTTACATTGGCCGAAATATCGATAGCTATTGGCGCTGATTTCGTTCAGAACAACGGTATCGAAATGTCCGCTTTCGTTTTAGTTACCTAACCATACTGTACAACGGCGTGTGTGTGCACAGATTGCAGTTTATACGCAACATTCATAATCCAACTTCTACGATTGTTTTGAATGGCCGAGTAGTCGAATTTCGCTATTTAATACATTTTGCCATTCTGAAATTTTCAGAAAAAAAGTAAAAATGTGAAAAAGGATTTGCATGAAATATTTTTTTCGCTTTGAACTGTATAATCTGTGTCAAGGGCTCTTATATGTGAAGTTGGAATAGGTATGATTTGATTTTGTTCAAACAGTAAACAATATGGCATTTTTATGCTATTGCATACATTTGTGCTGCAGAACGGTCACAGAGCGATACAAAATGATTGGCCCTGAACAATCTATAAAACAAATAGACGCAGTATGTTCAGTATCCGGCATGCAGGGAAATCTGTGTGATTGCAAAAGTTGTCCAACTCCATTCAACTGCGCATTGTGTATCATATTTTAAACTGTAAAACCTTAAATAAATTTATTGAACGGAAAATTGAGGCTTGGATAACTACGTTTTCTCGCATTACGAATGTCGCGTTTTTGCCAACAGTGGCGTACTAAGAAATTTCGATTTGGGAACCGCATCCAGCCAGGTCCGTGCCTTTGGTTTCCACCTAATTGCAATCTTATAATTCTTGAGCTGTAGTACGGATCTAAATTTTTTGGTTGGATATATGAAGTTGGCCACGCTCTCATTAGTTGGCTCCTAGACCAATTTCAGAGTTCTCTTCTAGGACATCTATAATTCTGGCAGCCCGGGCAACTGGAGCAGGCCGAATTGTTTGCCACGTGAGAACGAAATGAACAAATAGCGCGAGCGAAAGGCTAGATACTTTTGTCTTTTACTCTAAAACAGAACTTCAGTTCGGACTCTTTGTAGGGGAAGTTTTGTATAATATGAAATATTTCAAGGCACTGGGAGTTAAAATAGAGTGAGCCAACACTCGAAACCAATGATTCAGGTTGTGTTTTGAAGAATTCACGAGCGAAGCGAGGGAGAAGCTATACATCGTTTGAATATTAAATTCCTCTGTAACCGGGTCAAAACATTGCTTTATTCATAAAATGCGGGGTCTAAACCACCAAACCGAACCAACTTCTCACGGTCTAGCGCTTGTGTAACTGTGAGGCATTGCACAATTTTTTATTATCTTTAGTTTTGAGCTGGTCAGGTTGGGAATTGATTTAATTTTTACCAGGCAAATTTTTTTCGAGACTTGGCCAGTAAAAACATAGCAAGCGAAGCGAGCGAGAAACCAGGCGTAGCTTTTGTATCTAATCTATATACTAAAGCTGAAACACCCCACATACGTATTTTGGGCAGCGTTCCAGCAAGTTCGCCGTATTCGAATTAATAGAAGTTTTCATAGACAGAAAATTGTTGTATCGATTTTCTTTAAGAACATTGTTATTTAGATGCTTTATGTTTTGTTCTATTAGACAAATGTGTTTTAGTGTATTGATACGATATTTGTCAATTGTTTTTAATGCCGATGTTATATTGCGAAGTGTATTTCCACTACAGAGGGTAATCCCGGGTTCAATTTTTTCTTAAAAATTAACACTTTAGCGATTTTTATGTGCGTCCACATTTTTAACCGTGCATGTTTTCAATGCAATTTCTTCTCTACGTGCATTACTTTAACACAAGGCTTACTGTTTCCCGACCGCAAATCACGCGTTTGCCAAAGTGAATTTAGGTTTTCTACGGTATAAACTTAAAGATGAAGGAACCATGCCGACAATCCTACTTTCAAATTTTGATACAAGTGCAGGATTGTGTCACGGTACAACAGGAATATTGTACCAGGTCCAAGCCACACGCAACAGTATATTTTAGCAACTTGGTTTTCATTAAGTGAGTTCATGTTTGAAATCCGTTTAGAACAAAAAACGTATGTAACGAAGCGTTTATATGTAACACAACACAGTATGTAATTACAGAAGCTGATCATTGAAAACAATCCTTCTGTTTAAATGATGATTTGGTTGTTTGAGTTTTTACTTAAGTGTCAAAGCGTATGCACAACTTGCTTAAATCAATTACTTCTGAATATAAAGCAAAAGCCAGTATAATAAGAGAGTGGCACATGTCTGCAACTACAGGATTACAAATTATAACGCACGTACTGATTTCAATTGGGGAGGACGCCCTTCCGCCCCCCCTGTCGGTACACCGCTTTTTTGCAATATAACAAAATTTTATTGTTTTCTGTTAGTCTATAAACAATTTATAACTGCTCATACAGCTACAGGATAGTAATTGGAATTAACGCGTGGGTGGCGATATGCATTTCAACGAGGAAGATGGTCTTCGAGAAAAAGCCTACATATTTGTCGCATATTCTGCGGTTGCATTCAGGTAAACTTTTTTAAACGATCAGTTTTATTTTGTCTATTTTGTCTTAAAAATAGCGGCCCATGCAAATATCAGGGGCGGAACACTTTTCCGTGGGACTACAAAAGAGTAAGCTTTAAATTTAGACTATTTTTTTCGCTTGGCTTAGGCTTAGGTTTAGGTTTAAGTTTAGGAATATGCTCATTCTTACGCTTAGGCTAATAGGCTTAGGCTTAGGAATAAGCTTATAATACTGTTCCGCCCCTGTTCTTGACATTGGCCAAAATAACAAACATTCAGGTTGCTCTGTTTATAACTCTACATGAATCAGATGTATTTTCATAACTTATCACTAGGGCCCGTTGACAAGGGAGAGGGCAGGGGGGGGGGGGGGTCAGCCCACTGTGGAAAAATTTTGTCCCTCCATAGAAGATTTTCAACTTTGCTTGTAAGTCATTGAAGACCTTTAAATGCTCCTCCTGGAAAAATTTTAGCCCCCCCCCCAGCAAGGTGAGCTGGCTACGGGCCTGTCGTCAAAGCAGTTTGTGATTGCATTCCGTAACGCAGGAATCTAACCGATTGATCCAAACAGGAACCATTGTATGACCATCGTTTCTCCATATATTCTAACGTTAAGGCTTGGGCTTGGGCTTAGGTTTAGTCTTAAATAAATAATTTGGTAAAGGTTTACAATCCGGCCTAGCTATGCCATTTCCGAAATCAAAGCTTCAGTCAGCGTCTCTACATCAGCCAGCCTTAAGTGGAAACCTGCGGGGAAAAGTGTACAAGACGCTACCAGAATTATAATTTGTAAAACGCAAGTCATAGAAGTCATAGCACTGTTCCATAAACGTCTCCAAAACACGCGTTTGCAAAGGTCTGTATGTTTTTATTGACTCGCAGTATGCCATTCTTCAAATATCCTTGACAAATCACAAGGAATTATCCTGCAAACCACATAATGATAGATACTGGTCCATTTAATTATTTACATTTCAACTACAAATAGATAAGGTATATATCCTGGGGCGCACTGAACCAAGCATGCAAGCAGGCTCGTATCCTGTTGAACTAGCAAGGGGAAGTCCCAAAAATTTTAGGAGAACTTCTGTGAGGCCATAACTTTTTACAGGGCTGAGTCTCGGTTTCATGCCTCTGGGCTACAGACCAGTCGGTAAAGATATCGGGGCCAATGTGAAGAACAGGGGCGGAACAGTATTATGAGCATATTCCTAAGCCTAAGCCTAAGCATAAGCCAAAAGCTAAGCGTAAGAATGAGGATATTCCTAAACCTAAGCCTAAGCCTAAGCCTAAGCCAAGCGAAAAATTTCTCTAAACCTTAAGCTTATTCTATTCTAGTCCGACAGAAAAACGTTCCGCCCCTGATCATTACATGGGCCGATATCGGGATGCAAAAATTTTTCAATGCGCCATGAAATATTTTAGCACCCTATCAATTCTCGCAGTTAGCGTAACATTGCCTGCGGTTCACAATTACGTTCAACATTTGCACGACGCTGTCGAACACGACATTCAATTTTGTCAAAATTCAGCAAAAGATGCGTTGTTTGAAGCTGAAACATTGGGACCAGAAGCGCGTCGAACGTTAGAAGAAACCGCTGCAAACAGAACACTTGCCAAACGACAGGCGGATTCACCGTGTGATGGCTGCTGTTTACCTGGTTTTCCAGGTATAATAAAAACGACCCGTGTATAGAACACGGTCGGAACAGTAGTATAAGCCTATTCCTAAGCCTAAGCCTAAGCCTAAGCCTACACAAAAAATTAGTCTAAAGGTTAAACTGACTCTATTATAGCCCTTTCGGAAAACGATCCCGCCCTGTTCTATACATGGGCCATAAAAACTATAATGCGCAAAGAAAAGTAAAAGCGCAAATGTGTTTCAATCATGACTTTTATGAATTTACAGGAAAGTAGTGTTCGTTCGATTTGTCCCATTGGATTAACAGAACTAAGTTCTAGCAAAATGCAAATCTTAGGGCTATAGATTTTTCAATAAACCTACAATATATAGGCTCAAGAAGCAAAGTCTTCAAAACGTTGACTGTTTACTGCTGTTAATCAGTTCAAATGAGCTTGTTGTCTGCTCTAAGGTATTTTGACTAAACTACAAGTAGTAAAATTAAAAAGCGAAAAGTACATGCATATCAGACACGAACCTGACCAAAATTAAAAAATACTTTATAGGACCTCCCGGTCCACCTGGTAAAGATGGCACGCATGGTCGCCCTGGCAAACACGGACAGCCAGGATTCCCCGGCCGACCATCAGCAATCTGCGTAGAAGCCACTCCGATTCCGTGTCGGCCATGCCCACCAGGACCTCCTGGTCCTCCAGGCCAACAAGGGCCGCCAGGTAAAATCCTTATTCACATGTGCAAGAAACAAAAGTTGAGATATTTAGCCTGGTAATATTTAATAACTAAATTTGATTAGCTAAGCTTTGTGGAATAAAAAAATTGCTTTAAAAGGTTGCAACTTCCAGAATAACATACGTACACCAAGTAACTTTTGAGTTGGCAGTGTGATAGACGCAGAAGATAAAAACGGCAGCGTCCAAAACCGACCGCACCCGGGACATTGAAGCTTTTTATCTTCAGGATTCCGGGACACTGAAGCTTTTTATCTTCAGGATTCCGGGACACTGAAGCTTATTATTTTCAGGACTCCGGGACTCTGAAGCTCTTTATCATCAGGTTCCTGGACACTAAAGTTTTTTAGTATTCAGCGCACTGAACATTTTTTGGCTTCAGTGTCTGGAATATTGAAACATAAAAACCTTGAAGCCAACAAACTTCAGTACCCGAAAACTTAAACAAATGCTTTGGCATCATGACCACTGAAACTAAACTTGTGAAGTTACAGTAGTTGTAATACTTGCAACGTACTGTAGTGACCCGAATAAGAGGGGGGACTGATATACATTTGGCCTCTCCAGAGGGTACACCCCTCGTTATTCGGTTACGGCCTGTTATTTATTTTAACCCACGCTCCGCCGCCCTTCGTTACTGATATATATCCGGCACTGCAATTATCCTTTGAATTAAACGTTTATTTGTCTTGTGACAAGGTTCTATTTAGGAATGTACTTTCAAAATTTAAGTACGTTTTAAAGTTTCGAACTCAAATTATTTGGTCCGGGAGTCATTTATACGCTACAGTTAGGGTTAATTGACATTTATGGACTCTAATTAGGGTTTAGGGACCCTATCTGCTTACGGACTCTTATTAGGGATACGGACTCCTATTGCTTCGGACTCAAAATGGGGACCCCTCTTATTCGGGTCAATACAGTATAGCAGTTATATATAAAGAAAACAAAATATGCTGAACGAGCTTCTGTGTCGGGACAGTGAAACCAATAAAACTTCAGTATCCAACATTGTGAAACGTTTGGCTTCATTTTCCAGAACATAAAGAAAAAATTCAGTATCCTGTGCACCGACGGTTTTTAGTCTGAGTGTCCGGGGCACTGAACTTAGTGTCCAGCATACCGAAGCCCAGATAGCTTCAAAGTCCATCATACTATTCCCTTAAAAGTTACCTGGTGTGGACATGACACTGGGAGCAACATTAATTATACAAAAATAATTTTAAGCTTTTCTAATTTATGATACTGATTTTCTTTGTAAGCTTTTCTAATTTATGATACCGATTTTCTGAGTTTCACAAAACTGCATACAGGATGTTGTGCAAACCGTTCAGTTTACTTGGTTTGAGATGTTAATAGATTGATAATGAAAACGACATATTTTAAATACAGGTGACCAAGGAGAAGCAGGTGAACCAGGCCGTCCTGGCAAAGATGGATTTCCAGGAAGTCCTGGTCCTCAAGGCCCCAGAGGTGAACCCGGAGCAGCTGGCCCTGATGGACCACCTGGTGACCCTGGCACGCCGGCCCCAAATACACCTGCGTTGCCTGGGGACGATGGTCAACCAGGAAAACAAGGACCTCCAGGTAAGCTTGATACAACGTAAAATTTGAAACGGTAAAACACAGTTATTTGAAAATATCAGTGTTCAATTTTTTGCTCAAGATGATTTCCAAACATTTCTTCCAGTTGATGTGTTTATGCTTGCAAGTAAACTTTCATCCGGAATAAAATTTATTCACATTCTTAATTGGCGTCGGAATTCAAATTGTTTGCCCGAATCGGAATCGCAACCAGAATTGCAATTATATTTTGATAGTCATTTTAATGTTGTTTATGTAAAAGTTTCAAAAAAACATTAAATTATTTGTTTGCAGCAAATAACTTCATGCGCAAGCATACGACTTATACGATGTAGCACAACGGTTTCAATTTGTTGTAGTAAGAAATGCAGAAAAGTTTTTACTTAAACATTGTGCACCAGGTCTTTAACTCACAATGTTGGAATAGTTGACACGAAACCGAAAAAGTTGGAACTTCGGCTAAAAAATAACATTTGGCCGGAATCGGATAAATTTTGTCGCAATTTCAGCTGTAATCCGAATTCCGTTGGAACTCTGGTTGTAAGCACTCACTGATATTTGCAACGCACAGGACCGTAGACAGCTCACTTTGCTATGGGGGCTGAAAATTTCCAGAAAAACATTCAAAGGTCTTCAATGAGTTAGCAAGGTTGAAAATTTTTAGCGAAAAAGTACAAGAGCTGTCAAAAATTGTTATCGATATTTACACATATTCGACAAGCGGGATAGGGTGTTTGGATGTTGGGCCCATGCATAGAACAGGGTCGGAACAGTAGTAAAAGCATATTCCAAAGCCTAAGCCTAAGCGTAAGGATGAGCCTATTCCTAAGCTTAGCCCTAAGCCTAAGCTTAAGCCTAATCAAAACAGTTAGTCTCAAACGTAAGCTGACTCTATTAGTATTACAGACCCGCAGGAAAAGGTTCCGGAAATGTTCTATACATGGGTCGGAAACTTCAAGCGAATGCCACGCATAGTGAACTTGGCGACCAACAACTATGTAAAATTTGGTTTTGTTGTAGGCCCACCTGGCCCTGACGGATCACCTGGAACTCCTGGGGTACCTGGGCCTCCAGGAGAAAAAGGTCCGCCTGGGACCGATGGCGTTCCAGGAGCAGATGGCGATCCAGGACCAAAAGGACCACCTGGTAAGGAGATGAACCTAAGATTTATGCTAAAAACTCAGAACGCCTTTTGCGTTTAACAAAAGCGTTTATATCAATGCCAAATACCGTACCGACAAACTAATAACGTTCCGCTACTCTGACTAGCAATTCATTTCAGTTTTTCAGCTTACAAAATAGCGTTTTCAAAGATAAAACGTGAAAAGCGTTTAAAATGTCGTTTTAATATTTCTGAAACAATTTCTAAAGTAACCGCTGATGTATTTAGGTTTAATACCAGGAAAGAGAACACGAAAAAAGTTTTCTTGCGGTTTCAAACAGGAGGTCAGCAGGTAACCCCAAAACAAAGGGGCAATCCAATTTGATAACAAATCGTATGTTTGTTTGGCAACCAAGAGTCAACCGTCAAGCAGAGTAGTTTAACACTAGAAGCTCAATGGTGACCAATTGACTATTAGCAAAATTTACTTTCTCACAAAACAAATGGGCGCCGCGATTAAACAAAATTAAAAAATCTGACATGAAGTGGCTGTTTTCGTCATGAATTCCATTTTAACTCGACAATTTGACATTTTAAGCATTTTTGACCAATGCGCTGGCTGCAAACAGGTGTTTGACGGTTTATATAGGGAGGGACACCGTTAATTAACCGCCTCTGGCACTTCCAGATATAATAGATTTCTGGGGTTTGCAACGTTACAACAACGTCGCAAATGAAACGAGTTAGAAGCAATCGCGATATTTGATTTAAATGTTTTTTATATGCTAACACTAATCATCAGTTTTTGTGGGTTGATAGGTGTGTCGGCGACACCCCTAAATTCTTTGCGCGTCGACTGACACCCCCAAACGCAAACACTTGCTTCCGCGTGACTATACGAAATTAGAACTTGTGCGGTAAGATGCCAATAATGAACACTTGCAGTTTCTCATTAATATATGCCAGTGTGCCAGGGTGCAACCGGAATTACGGTTCCGGTTCCGGCATTTTTTCACCTTCCGGTTCCGGTAAATTTTTACCGGATTTAAAAATTCCGGTATTATAATTTGGCCGTTTTCTTAACTTTGCTAATTTTTAAGAATCTCTTTTGAAAGCCACTTGTACTCCGAATATAAGCCATTGATGGTGGATTTCACTTCAGTCGATGACGAAAATCTAAAATATAACAGATAAAATAAATACTCACAAATAATAGAGCAAAAAATACGATTAAAATGAAATTTTTGGTGAAATGCATTTTTCACTTTCCGGTTCCGGTAAAATTTTCAAATTCCGGTTCCGGTTCCGGTAAATTGTAATTCCGGTTGCACCCTGCAGTGTGCAACTGGAGGTGAAAAATACCGGAGTTGTAGGAGGCCAACAAAATTTGCCGGAGCCCGAGGTGAGGTGAAATTAGGCAGATAAAATAATGTTTAACTTACTAATTTTTGATAGTAATGTAAAGGTGCAGTTAGATGGAATCTTTCGGCTTTATGTTTTTTACGAAATCTTGGAATTTTGTTCCTAATAAGAAATTGTACCAAAAGTTAAAACGAAACACACCAAACAAATAATTTTTAAAACTGCAAAATTTCACTATCGAAATCGTAGCCGGTTGATTTTCTACCTGAGTCAGAGGCACATCTCCAGGTGTACCCTGATGATGACACCCAAGTCGGATTATTTTCAGTTCAGAATACTCTTTAGGCTAACTTCCGGACCCGGAGTCATGCCCAAACTGCTGAACTCAACCAATAGTCTTCTTTGACAATTTTTGGTAGTAATAATTTTTTCATTTTGTTTCAGGTTTGCCAGGCCCTCCTGGCGAACGTGGAATTTGCCCCAAATATTGCGCGTTAGACGGTGGAGTGTTTTTTGAAGACGGCACCAGGCGATGAAAATTGCAGTTTTGAATGGAATTCAATAGTTTATTTTTTATACAATATTTGAGTTTGAACCCATGTATAGAACAGGGCCGGATTATTTTCCGGAGGGGCCTATAATAGTCAGTTTAAGCTTTTGGCTAATTTTTTTTTGCTTAGGCTTAGGTTTAGTAATAGGCTCATCCATACGCTTAGACTTAGGAATATGCTTATACTACCGTTCCGGCCCTGTTCAATACATGGGCCCGAGTTTGCATGCATGTACGCCAAAAGTAACTTAAGGAAATCGTCCTGTAGAATACCACCCACATGTGGAAATTTTTAGGAATGACTAAAATTCTGGGCCGGTTTCTATTCAACACGAAATCGCCGTAGGTTTATTTAATGTTCTTGAAGCATTTCCACGGATTTTCAAATTTTACTGAAAATAATTTTCTATGCCCTGCGTTCGTGTAGTTTTTTATGACGTGATACTCGATATAATTTTGGAATGATATATAATATTCACCTAAATGTCACACAGTATCACGCGAGTTGTAGGCATTTGTACACATTGAAAATATGAGAACAGTGGTTTACAGGCGAATGCCAGATATCTGGCATTCGACTTGATTTGCACGCCCAATGAGACCCTGAAATTTAATGTTGACATCCCATCGACATGGGACAAAACTTCCCAAGCATAGCCACGGTTAAACCTAAACCCCACATGAATACACAAAATTAGCCATTTTACCGATACAATGTGCGGTGCATGGAAATGAAATAGGCAATATTTATGTAGGAAGATCACTGTACTGATTGAGACTCAAACCAGGGAAGCTTTCTTACTACCACAAAGAAACTAGAATTCGGGTAACTACACATTTGGGTGAGTAAACACGAATCAAATCTAAACATACCAAACTTCTGAGACTGAATATTCCGAAATGTTTTAACATTCAACAAATCACACCATATAAATTTATTTTTTCGATCAATGTACGAATCATTTAACGTTACGAGCAATTCAATATCAATGGCCGCAACGCGAAACATAAAACCAGATCACCACTACCGGAATCAGCAGATAAATAAATCACAACCACACATGAAATGTATGTTATACATAAACAAACCATCACATGATTATTGTTTTAACATCACTCCGAAGATTGAATTTCCAGTGATAATTGTATTAAAATTTTTCACGAAAAGGTTTCAAGAAAGACACCTGTATATATACACTGAATCACACACATTTACGTTTTCGGCAGGCAAAATTTACCGTTTGATAAGCATTATATACAGGATAAGTTTACTGTATGACGTTATAACATAAAAGGCATGAAAATCTGTTTCCAAGTTAATATCTTTCTAAAGAATCATATACCTATTTCATGTAATTTTTACGTAATTTTGGCCGATGTACCAGTCCAAGATTGGAGTAGATAGACGTTAACGATATGCCACCCAAGAGGTGGCTTGATTCGGTGGTATCATGTATACGGATTGAAAGTCTAAGAGAAGACACTTTCAGCTGGATTTAACTGTATCACTGTTACGTTTAATGCACTATGCCGAAGTTAAGAGTGATTGCTTTACATAATCATTTGTCTTGAGAATGTTAAGCATTTGTCAAGCTTGTACCAAGAAGCCCAACTGGTTGAACGGGGGTGGCCTAAATTTCAGTTGGAATGGGTTCTAGGAACGACCCAAATTTCTTCTGTTGGCTACAGATTTATTAGTATTTTTCATAAATCTTATATTCAGTACATATATAGAGCCAATAATTTTAATGAAATGCCGTTATTTGTTTTATACAGTTACAAAACTTGTGTGATCAATGGTACACACATCCAGCCTATGTTATAGTTATACGGGCCTGCCCATTGGGACACTGGAAAAACGGTAGCGATTGTAAGGTTTACGCTTAGAGTTAGGCTTAAATTTACGCATACGCTTACACATAAGATTAGGCTTAGTGGGCATGCCCTAAAAAATTAACTGTAGAATCGTTGCTTAAAATACTTTTCAGGAACTCTGTTTCTATTTTCGTAGTCAGTAAAAATAAATTGTTATGCAACACAAATAGCAGAATTATGCAATACGCAAAATTAATTTTCGATACATACATGTAGGCGTAAGTTTCGAGCGTCAACAAACAGATCTGATCAAACTGAATTGAACACATACATCCAATAGTGTTTAAAACCTCGTATTACTAAGGCGGGTTGGTAATTAAAACAGAACATGCAAAAAATTTTATGATTCAAAATATTGGCTAATCTTTATCATAAGAGCTATAAAGTAGTTACGCTATCTGATGTTTTTAACTATTACTGTACTGATTTTTTCAATCAGAATTATAGTCTGCGTTAGACAGTTTATTTTAACTCTGAAACCATGTCCAAAACGAAATAGACCTCGACCATTCTGTACACGTATTGGTCTTTCATTTGGAATTTGAATTTTCAGCGTTTGCCAACAAATAAGACTGAAATATCATGAGGTTTTGGATCATTGTTCTAAAACGACACTCAAAATCACTGTTCTAACCATGACGTCATAGACTGTGAATTTGGCACCGAAGATTTAATGCTAAACTGTGCCATCGTCGCCTCAAGTCCATCTGCATTTCCGCTAAAGTATGCTGACGTGGCGTTATGAAATAGCAACAGCTGTTTCTTTAGAACTTTTACCTGAAATATATAATAAAATGCAAAAGGGAAACAATAATGTCATTTTAGTAACCCAGCCAGAACAAATATTCCAAAAATAAAACTTAAAATATCACAGAAAAAAAGCACACGAGATATTTTTGGAAAAATGATTATTCTTCTCGTCTTGAAACCGTGTAATAAGTAGTTTGACAACAAATCTAACCAATACATTAGCAATAATCCCGCGAAATCGAACAGGATTTTCTGCTCAAAAGGGATTTTACAGAAAAGAGCGGCAGACAAAGTGCAAACAAATAGCTAAATCATCAACATGAACTAGAATATACATACGAACAGTGGTACAAAAACTATTAATACGCTCTATTTTTCCGTAGTATCGATAATGTAACGAACCTTATTTTCATTCAGGAATTTCATTTTGACTTGAACGTCTTGACGTAATTGCTCGTATTTTTCTTTGTTAAACTCACAATTTGCTTGTGCTTCATGCAAACGTGCCTAAAACACTATAAATAGGTGACAATACAATGATGTCTGCATCTACGCTGGCGGCTGAAAATCTACTAAACATTATTATTTTAAAACGCAAAAGTCTCTGTATGAATCGTAGCACTTTAAGTGAATGCGACCAGAAGTCTATCAATGCGATTTGTGCACTGCATAAATGGGAATAGTTGGTGTAAATATAACTTAAACTCTACCTGGAAGTCACCGCTTCGTGTAACCGACTGTTGTAAGGCCTCCAAATCTCCACGGTATGCATCGTATTCCAATCTGAAACGGATCTTCTTTACTACACCGAAACCACATACAAGATTTTCGCGCAGAACTTGAATGTATGATATACATACTGCATTAACTTAAAACTACTTGTTCGCTGTCTTTATGTAATTATTGTTTTGCGATATATAGTATTCCTTAAACAGAACCACATGCTATGTGCTGCAAGTTCGAATGTTCTCTGGAAGTATATTATTACCCACGACAGGAACATACACAGCTTTTTCATTTTGTGGCAACAAGAGGAGCGAAAATGTTTAAGTCAGTCTTATTCTATCTTCACATTTGGACAAAATTACCTAAAAAACTTTTTACACGATAATAAAATTCATAGACAAGCCCGTAATCCTAACAGTGGTAATTTTCAGCTTGACTTTCGCAGAATATGAGTATTATAGATAATACTATGCTAAATATTACAAAAATGTGCTTGTGAAGTAAACATTACCGAGCATTTTCAAAATTTTTGATTGTTAATAATGTATCATCAATGGTTTTGTTGCACAGCGTATTCACAGATGAAACAAAGAAATTAAGTGCGGACAATAATTTTTCTCCATTTTTGACTAGATTCCTCTGAGTTTCTGAGTTATATTTGAGTTCTTCCTGAAGTACAAACAATGTAAACCGTTAAGTAATACAGTTTTAAACCGTTAGAACTTGCATGTAGTGTTCATATAAGCAATAGAAAAATCAACTGGTTTTACCAATCTTTCCGCATGAATCCCTGGTTCTAGACACCTTAAATCCGTTTTCTCCGATTTAGCAATTTTCTAAATAATTACGAGCAGAGATTAAAACTGCAACGACGTCGAGATAACTTCAGATTGTATGTACTAATATTTCTTGTCAGTAACAAAAATACCCAGCATAATGATGGTATAAAATTTGACTAACTGCTAAATCGCGTTCTTTATGTGCCAATTGTGCAAATTCTTCTCCTAGCGCTTGCTGCGTTTGGATCACATGATACAGATGAGACTCAAGGGCTCGCGAAAGTCGAAGTATACTTTGATAACGCCGCTGCAAGTCTCGACACTCGTCAATGCTGTGTTCAAGTTCGACGTCTACTGTGCGCGAGGCTTGCTGAAATTACAAAATAACACGCAGTAGGCAATGACTTTAAACCTCACAACCAACACGATAAACATTTAACTACAAAATAGCACAGTATTAAATGCCGGTAATTGCCAATACTTAATGGACACGTAATTTACGACAATGATAACGATAATAGGCTTGTCCAACGATTTATCATATAAATGCGAGAGATTTCGCGAGAGTCGTGCTAAAACCGCTCCACAAGCTTCAATTTCAACTGCAGTCTTTCACGTTCTGTAACGGAAAACAACTTTTTATGTCCATAGTTGTTGGTTCGAAAGCAAAATAAAACTAAATATAATCATTTTCAGCCAAGTGTTAGACAAAAAATCTCACATTTATGCGGTTTAGACATTCTTCTCACTTGTATGTCACAATATTACCTTCTTGCATCGATAAGTTTGCTATATTTTGTTCATAAAAACTGCTTCAATAAAAGTTATCAATTCGCATTACCTTGCCTAATTTTTCAGTTATAGCCTGGCGCGTACATTTATACGTCGATATAGACCACTGTTTTATTTTGTCAATGTCAATTTTGTTTGATGCCGCTGCAATATTTGACGGAATGTTTGCGGACGCACACATACCACCGTATCCCGATTGCATGCCATAACCGCCTACGATAATTATACAAGATTAACGTATATAATTGTATCAGTATATCACATTAAATCTAGCGATGTCCGTTGTTTACATACCTCGCACATATTGACTGGAATAATAAAGCTTAAGCTTGGGTTCAGCTTTAAATTGAGGCTTATAGATTAATATCAGTAATGTGGAGAAAGGGAAACATTTTTAATGTGGAGGAAAAAACTTTTGCCTTTTATTAAATTCACAGTATAAAGTAACTGTGTAAGAAAGTGAACGGGAAACCCGTCGTAGATCACTTTAAAACCGTACAGCTGTATGCACCACGTAGTAAAATTTTAATTACGTACCGACTGACGTTCCGAAATCATTGAAACTGAACATGTTTGCCCAGAAATCATAAAAGTTGTATACACAAAAAACAAACTTACCGTTGTGCCGCAAAATGTATCGTATTAAAGTGAACAATTCCTTTGGTTACGTATATATTTCAACTCACCAGGCGGACTTCCACTAATCGGTGCCTGAATGTTTGCTGGCTGCTGGCCTGGAATGCCAATACCTCCTGAACTTCCGCCTAAAATACACACCAGAAAAAGTTTTATATACTCACGGTATACGCATCATCGAGTCAAAGTGAAAGATTTACTAAAGCCAAAAAGGCATAAAATATTCCACTGCAACAATTTTTGCCGCCATATAAGACAGAAAAATATACACAATTTCGTTACTGTATCGCGTTCACTGTCAACCGTGTGAATTTAATTGTTGGCTTCACAATAATTCGACGTCCGGCTCAATCCCGATACATAAGTTTTTTTTAGCCAATTTGCTTATAAGACATCTACAAATCTTATGATTCGTCACGTGGCTAAAAGAACAATCGCAACAAGTATATAATAAACTTTCACATACATACACACAATCACGATATGTGGGTAATCGGTTACAAATCAATAGCCGAACAGAGAAGAACACCACAATATCTGGCTGGATCTGAATGTTAAGTTTACATTCTGATTGGAGGTACAATGTAAACACACCAAAAGATACCAAATCAGTTACTGCTTACTATAATTTCAGATGAATCGGTCTTACAGGGGTTTTAGTATTAACTGTTTACTGTTATATTCAGTTCTGGCTCTTGGAACAATTGTATCCTTGATGTAGTTTCTAATTTCGCTACGGAATAAAATCTTAATATAAATTTAATGTTGATGTTTAAGTTCAAAATATCTGACAAACAAGAATACCGAAACCAAACGTCGCCCTTTCGAATACTGTTAACCGTAAGCATATTAATTGTAACATAAAAAATTTAGTTAGTATTACATACCCGATAATTTCGACGGGTGAATAGTAGGAGTGAAATCCGTATTGCCTTGAACTGGTTCATAATCAGCATGATTGGCATGATAAGCGGACGCGTATTGTATGTACTCATGAATTACCGTAGCCATAACACAAACAAAACACGTAAGCGTTAGATGCTTAAGAAAATGAACTAAAAACACCGTGGAAGCTGAAAGCAACACCTTGTACACAAGTGTAGAAATAGATCATTGCAACATCCGCCATTAGCTAATTTACAATCATCGCTTATCTGGACTTACGTACTTAACAGCTAACTAGGGTTGTTGGACGGAATAAAATTACCGGAAAAACAGTTTTTTCAAATTTTTTCTGGTTCGTACTCTCCTATATTGAGCCTAATTTCTACTAAGCGTACCAGGGAGTATTAACGTGAAAAATTCACTCAGATAAAAGATGGGTTGTTCACAATTTTTCAACAAAGAAACGAAAAGATTCTGTTTTCCGGTCATATTTTATTCGAAAAAACAACCCTGCAGCAAACATCATCCTGTAAAGAGCTAACTCACGCTATTTGAAGAGTATAAAATTTCTGATCAAATTATGGATGCCACTGCCACGCTAATAATTCGAACTAAATATAAAATCGAGATACCTATAAGTAATTTGACAAGCCGCTTGAAAAGGTATAGCCGACTAGCATATTCACTTTCAGACCGTTTGAACGTAAATACAAAAATATATAGAATCGCAGAAAAACATGTATCCGAAATGTTGACGGCAATACGGCATATTAATATGATTTGAGCCCGACGAAAGCAATGAAAATTTGTAATAAAACATCATACATAAATACAATAAATTGAAAATTTCACAACCAAAACATAAAACAGAGAACACAGCTGGAATAGAGCAGATAACGACTGACTGGTATGTACACATTGGAAACAGGTTTATCCGGCCATGCCCAATATACACTAAGACAATTTAAGTACACGCACATGCTTCACATGTGGTTGGTCGCAGGGTGGCAACAAAGGTTCGGATTCGGATTGGGCAAAAATTTGAGGTTCGGATTCCGTTGTGGAAAAGCCGAATCCAACAAAGTTCGGCAATATGTTTTTTTCATTTTTAAGCAATAAAATTTTTAAATACCATGCTATAAAAATAAATATTTTTTATTTCAGGTGAGAAATCTCAGAACTGACGTCGGGACGAAATATATTCACGTATTAAAAGTTATACGGCTGGCATTGTGTTGATATTCTGAAACAACTCATAGATATATATCTGAAATTTGCAACATGCAGGATTCGGATTCGGTCAAATCGTGGATTCTGTGCCACCCTGAATTTTAGTACACCATGCGTAAAAACAAATAGGATACTGCATTACAGCATTATGTGAAAACGTAAACCCTAACCATCATAAACGATTATAATTTCAGACGAACGGTTCATTTCAATTCATTTTTTCAAACAAACGCACTAAGAGATACGTATCAGTTTTGCTGACCGGTCACAGTGATAAGCGCCCACAAATGGAAATGATAGCATTCAAACTGACTGTTATGTCCAAAAAGTATCGGCAAAGAATCGGCAATTTTTTAGCAGTGCCGATGCCGATACTCACGAAAACTGCCAATATTGCCGATGCCGATTAATCGACACATCCCTAATATTATGCATTTTAAATCAAAGATCCAAAACTCGTGTTTGAGAAATTGAACAAAAATGTCACTATACTCTTAACTGAATCGATGTAATGGAGTATAATCAATTGTGTGGCTAGCTTCTCGTTCGTTTCGCTGGTGAAACTTTTTCAACTGGTGCTCACTTAGAGGAAGATTCGGTCTGGTGCAGTCACTCTGTTAGAAAAACTTTAAACGGTGATTAAAGTTAACTCGAAAGGCTGAGTTCGAAGCCAACTCGGGTGAAGTAGCTCGATCAACTCCGGATGTCGAACCAAAACCCCTTGAAAAACGGTTCTGTACACTTGTAAATTAGACTTATTATCAGTGTGGTCAGTTCAAAAGTAAATTTAAATTTTTGTCAAATTTCTTATTTTGAAACAAACAAGTCGAAACGCTACACTCGTGGCACACATGGCAACCTAAAATACACCACTTTGCACCGTTCAGTAGTGTTACAGCTACCAACACGGCCATTGCAACTGGATATGAACATTACTAAATCTTTCCACACGCATCAAACTTTTGTTAAATTTATTGATATTAGCTATTTAGCCATTGGTCTTGCACGATGTCCGAGTATATAGTTATGCTTACAACTCAGTTACCTACATAAGTACTGCAAAGCAGTATTAGTGTCATAAAGTTGCGCTGAAGAGCGAACCTAATCGATATGTCCATAGTTCGTGCTTTGAGCGCATATTTGTTGAACAATTATTTTCATCACAACAAAACACCAATATTATTGTTACGGCCAGCCCAAAGAGCAAACTGAAAAACACTGTCCTTCAACTAATGATATTGCATTGTAAGATAAACTGATTTTATTACACGTCATGCAATCAGATGTAGCGTGCTTCCCAGCAGCTGTTCTGGTTGTCTTGAATAATAATTGACATTTGGGGTGGACAAGTTGCTAAGTGGTAAAAATAAGTACTAGGTATATCTATTCAGAATACAAAATACTTATGTGCGTAACCGACACCTACATAGCACATAGGATGCCGATACGTACTATACTTGAGTTATACAACCGAGCACAATAATTTGAAGTAAATTTTGCTTGCGACATGTGCGAATTGTAATTTACTGCACTGAAATACAGCATTCGTAGGAGTCAGTAACATCAGTAGCACTTTTCCAACGTTTACTGTAACTTTGCTTAACTTTCGAACATATTGCTCGCATGAACTCGGCTTAGCAAACCGATTTTTTTCAGAGCTTTTTAAAACCAACCGCAATTTTGCCCCAGACCTCCTGACTGATAGCTCTACTATGTATATGCATGTCGAAAAGACAAAACACGTAAATTAAATTCGGAGAGGCATTCCGATTTCAACTACGTAGTCGAGCAACAAGAGTGCTTTAGTTGTATGAAGTTGTGATACTTCCAAAACTGTATGGTTGTCTAGTTTGGTGGTTATAAAATTCTTTCAACATGAATCAAATAGCTTTGAATAAAATTGAGAGACTTGCTTTGTGCGCGTTAGGAGCGTTGAGTAACAGATCAAATGTCATTAGAAGTTATGTTTAACGTGCTACCTACAGATCAGGGTGCAACTGGAATTACAACCTACCGGAACCGGAATTTGAAAACATTATATACCGGAGACGGAAAATGAAAAATACATGCCGCCGAAAAAACCATTTTATTTTCTTGTTTGCAATACTATTGGCGAAATAACCCTAGTTGGAAATAGGTATTCACTTTGACTGCTGTATTTTACATTTTCATAATCCACAGAAGCGAAATCTGCCTTCGATGGTTTATTTTCGGCGATTGTCAAGGTTTACATACTTTACTAATGACATCTATTAAATTTTTATCGTTATTTTTAGTACAATATCTTAATTTCCACCGACCAAAATTTAATACCGGAATTTTTAATGCCGGTAAACATTTACCGGAACCGGAAAAAATGCCGGAATCAGAATAGAAATTCCGGTTGCACACTGCCACTAATACAGCGTTTTTAAAGAAACAGCCGAATTGTATTCAAGGCTTCGTTCTTGAAAATCTTGCCAAATCACCTTACAAGTCATGGAAGAATTTCTAGTACAATGTTAAAGAGAATTCCTCAGGTAAATTTACCATCTGACCTCTGTATTAGAGAATATATAGATACTCGTTTATGCACCGTATCTATTAATGAAGGGGTCACCCTAAAGCTGATATAGAATGTTTCACAGATGGTCCAAAAATAGAAAGTGTTACTACAACAAATAGAGGCACCAGGGCTGGTATATTTATTGACAATATAATAAGCTTATCTGTCCCCTTAAGGCAATATTCGTCGGTATACCAAGCAGAAATTGCGGCCATCAATGAACTCATTTCCAAATTAAGTGAAGACTTAGGCAAAAAATGAATGAGTCACGAAATCTTTCAGTCAAGTATCAGCTAATTAAGCATATGCATAAAGAGGTGTCTACAATTCAAATATATGTGATTGCTGTGTAACGGGATAATCTGTAGAACACTTCATAACCAGATGTTCGGTTTATAGCACAGTTCGTCATAGATCATATAGTTCACATACCAAAAAAACTGAATAGGTTCAAAACAAAGTCATCAAAATTTGAGCTTTATTTATTGCAGATTTTAGAGACCGCGTAACGAACCAACTGCGTCTAAACACCTCGAGGCCTCTTTGAAATGATATCATTCTATATCTTCATTGTGTTCCTGTTGGAATTTGAGTACGTATATTTGTATTATGGGCCGAACCGTGATAATATTAGAATCGGCTTAACATTGTATAAATTTATCAGTTCCGCTACTTTTTAATCCTGTAATAGTAAAATCTCAGCGTTGTGACACGAAAACCACGAAATTAGTTTGGCGAAGAAAAATGCACAGTACGCATAATATCACAGCAAATTAAAAAATTCTGCTTAATTAAATTTGCTTTGTTGGAAGTAATGCGCACGCGTTATTGCACACATATATTTTAAATTTAATGAAATGATACCGACAGGTTAAATATTAAGACCATACCTTGCACCACTACTTGGGGTCCTGATCTTGAAGTATTCGCCACAGCAGCCATGTCGATTATATCATCGTCAGATGGCTCCTAAATATATCAGTTAATCTTGAATGTGTAAATAAAGATAACTGCGACCAAACCTGTTCAAAACTATGCCTATTATTTTAGCTACTAGTTGCAAGACTGCCGTACTGCTAAATTTACACTTAATTAATACACGTAAGCATATATAATATATCTGAATTGCAACAAATAAAGTAGTGATGCAAACATGATAGTTCAAAATCCAAAGAGCAATTCACAACAAGATCAATTTACTATAGAATACTCTTGTTGCAAGCAAACATCATCAACTTCGAATACCTAGCAAAAATACTAACTCGCTAAACTACAATGCTATGAGAAACTAATAAAGTCTTTACTTCTGTTCTTCCAGTTGTGCTAGACAAAGCATTCTTTAAGTCTCTTTCAAAGGCGTTTGTAAAGTTGTTGTCATAATTATCATGCATCATTATAAAATGTTACCTACTATACAAGAATTATACCACAGACTAAAATCCATTTGTCATCCACAAATGTTCGTGTTAGCCAATGTAATCGGTGGCGGAATGCAAACCCTTGATTTGGCCTAGACCAGCATGTGCCCCTCTTGTATCCAACAGTGTATGCTATGTTTGATCGTTCGAGAACTAGACATTTATTAAACAACTGACAAATTTGGTTGTCGCAGCGCGAGTTTCTAACTCATTCCTACTGCTTTTGCTGTCGACTGTATGTCGATATAAGATACAATATACATTCAATCTCCATATAATTTCCGAGCATTTATATGACCATACATACGTCTAATTCTGATATTTTTGTTAGTGCATTATTTTTAATCTACCAACGACAGCTGTTGCGTAGCAAATAGTTTATCACTAGCTAACTCTTTACATCTTAACTGATAGTACCTATGGATGTCAACTTTGTACATGAAGTGATCAGCATAAAAACTAGCCAATAAATATCATAAAACAAATAAACAAAACCGAATGCAAGTTGCAGTTTTCATTTGTGCTGAAGGTTATTAACGGTTTTTGCTTTCTATATCTGTACACGTCCGATGAATACCTAAATAAGCATACGGTGACTACGAGAAATAATATATGATAACCAATGTTTAAAACATTATCTGCGGTACATCACTGCGCTACACAAAATTACAATAAGTCGCAAAACTGAATTTTACGGTACAAAAACGACTCATGCCCTAGAATCCATGGTTGGAATGTCAGCTTGATATTATACTGCCAAGCTAAATAGCGTTAAATTTTGATTATTTGCATTCTTTTGTAAGTTATTAAAAAAGCATTTTCTAGAAAATGTGCCACTTGCACAACCGGGTATAACCACATAAAGTTTTACGTTTCCTGTAAAAATCGATGTTCGTTTTCATTTCCCTTATATAAATGCCGGATGTGTTGGCAGAAAAATAGAGCACCTTTGAAACTTTGGCCCATGTTACTATAAAGGCCGTCCCAATTTCCCGGGACACAAGTGTACCCGGAGTGTACACTTATACGCTCCTGTTTACATATGCACAGGCAGATATATTTACGTATGATATATACATATATATACATATATATGTATATATAGTCCAACTGACCCATCTGTCCCAATTGTCCCATCTGTCCCATCTGTCCCAACTGTCCCAACTGCCTCATCTGTCCCCCAACTGTCCCATGTCCCAACTGTCCCATCTCTCCCAATTGTCCCAACTGTACCATCTGTCCAACTGTGCCAACTGTCCCATCTATCCAAACTGTCCCATCTGTCCAATCTGTGCAAACTGTCCCATCTGTCCCAACTGTCCCATCTGGCCAAACTGTCCCATCTGTCCATCTATCCCAAGTGTCCCAACTGTCCCATCTGTCTCAACTGTCCCAACTGTCCCATCTGTCCAAACTGTCCAAACTGTCCCGCTATCCCGTCTGTCCCATCTGTCCCTACTGTCCCATCTGTCACAACTGTCCCATCTGTCCCAATTGTCCCAACTGTACCATCTGTCCAACTGTGCCAACTGTCCCATCTGTCCAAACTGTCCCATCTGTCCATCTATCCCAAGTGTCCCAACTGTCCCATCTGTCCCAACTGTCCCAACTGTCCCATCTGTCCAAACTGTCCAAACTGTCCCGCTATCCCGTCTGTCCCAACTGTCCCCCAACTGTCCCAACTGCCTCATCTGTCCCCCAACTGTCCCATGTCCCAACTGTCCCATCTCTCCCAATTGTCCCAAATGTACCATCTGTCCAACTGTGCCAAGTGTCCCAACTGTCCCATCTGTCCCAACTGTCCCATCTGTCCAAACTGTCTCATCTGTCCATCTATCCCAAGTGTCCCAACTGTCCCATCTGTCCCAACTGTCCCATCTGTCCAAACTGTCCCATCTGTCCATCTATCCCAAGTGTCCCAACTGTCCCATCTGTCCCAACTGTCCCATCTGTCCAAACTGTCCAAACTGTCCCGCTATCCCGCCTGTCCCAACTGTCCCCCAACTGTCCCAACTGTCCCATCTGTCCCAACTGTCCCATCTGTCACAACTGTCCCATCTGTCCCAAGTGTCCCAAGTGTCTCAAGTGTCCCCCTCTGTCCCATCTGTCCTAACTGTCTCATCTGTCCCAACTGTCCCAGCTGTTCCATCTCTCCCAACTGTCCCATTTGTCCCAACTGTCACAACTGTCCCATCGGTCCCAACTGTCCCAACTGTCCCATCTGTCCCAACTGTCCCAACTGTCCCATCTGTCCCAACTGTCCCATCTATCCTAACTGTCCCATCTGTGCCAACTGTCCATCTGTCCCAACTGTCCCATCTGTCCCGTTTGTCCCAACTGTCCCATCTGTCCTATCTATCCCAAGTGTGTCCCAAGTGTCCCATCTGTCCCAACTGTCCCATCTGTCCCAACTGTCCCATCTGTCCCAACTGTCCCAAGTGTCCTATCTGTCCCAACTGTCCCATCTGTCCCATCAGTCCCAACTGTCCCATCTGTCCAAACTGTCCCATCTGTCCTAACTGTCCCAGGCCGAAACTTTTATGCGTCAAGTTTCGTTTTACGTTTTCGTTATTTTGACAGTTATTCTTTTCCGTTTCCGTTATTTTTACAATCAGTTCATACACTTGCTGTATAATGATCGAAAGGTACGCTCTGAGAAATAAAGCGTCATACCTGGTTTTGCATGCATCATTGTTTGTTTTGAGGATCTTTTCATTATCAATACCCTTTTTATTTTCATTTTGTGTTTTAGGTGTAGGGGCAGTGTCTTTTTTAATACACGAAGGAATTTGTCTTGTAGGTATGTCAGAAGCAATGTCGTACGACTATCGAATATGGAGGAACTTGCACGTTTGAAGTATAGTGTTCAAAAAGCATCAGTTTTTACAATTAACCCTCAACGGCCCGGCAAAATTTTCACCTTAATCAGCCCAACGGTCTACATATGTAGACAACACAACTAGCGTTAGTTTTGGCTTATCTCAGGGTGCTCTCCTCCTTTAACTGGCTTGAGACAGTCAGAACTAGTGTTCTGGCGGAGTTCCACCCGCTCCCCGTCCAGCCTCCCACTGCGGGCGCGTTGTCCAGTTAAGCACAGTCGTTGCACGTTATGGTGCGATTCATGTGGTCCTTGCACACTCGTTTTCCACATGACGAACAGCTCAATCTCGTAGATTTGCGACAACTTGTGACCTGACATTTGGTCGGTTTACCAGATGTAGAAGGTTCGTTTCGCTTTTGAGGCAGCCCGTAAGCCATAAATGAATCCTTTGATTTTGCGTAAATTTTTTCACTACTGTAACGTTTGGTCATATTGTCTTGCGCTAGTTGTTCGGCTACTTTTTTCATGAAAACATTGCGTGACTTTTGATATCCGTTCAGTATCATGACAATGAATGCGTTGTGCAACGGTACTTAGCAGGTTTCGCCGGCATGTTTCTCGCCCCGGTGCATATCCTCTATACCCGTAGAGCTGTTCATCTACTGTAAGTGATTCGGACGGTATATAATGAAGACGTAAGTTGGACTGAAATAGGTCCCAAACATCTCGTATAGCAGCCATTTTGTCACTTTTTTGACGCTCCCGGCGAGTCAGTTTGTTGTCGAATGTTACATTCTCCAGCAACTGTTTCATTCTGTTTTTTGACAGCGCGCAGCGGTAAAAGGGCCTGCTGTCGTTTTTGGTGAATAGTGAAGCCACTGGAGACATGTTATCGCGATCTGCACCAGCTCTGATTACCACCCCAAGCCAAGCTTTCAGCTCGCACATTGGTAGCGTTGAAAAATTGCGCGCCCGCAGTCGCCTACTAGTGAGTCGCTGAATTGTATGTAAAATGGGCTCGTTTATATAAAGATAAAATGCTTGTGACTCTGTTGTAGGGTTTACTGCAGTGCCTTCGCGAAAGCGAATTATATTTCTAGCTAACACACGGACAGGCGGTGTTGTAGAATGCCACTCAACACCCGTCGCTGACAAAAACACATTACTTCCACTAGAAGTCTCGTCCATATCGCTCAACTCACTACTAGATGCGTCCGATTGTTTTTGTAATTCACCATCACTATCTTGCTCATAAATAGCAGCCTCTTCACTACTGCATTGACCTAACTCAACTGATTCTGAGTCGTCATTTGAACTATTGTCGTCCGGTTTGTCATCTTCTGTCTCTGAATCACTTGGTTCTAATACACGTCGTACGACCTCAGTCAAAGATAATTTATGCAAACCTGACATTTCCCTGACTTTACCTCACCATACAAAACCGTGTGTAAGAACAAAACGTTCCAATTCTTGTCAAAACTCAAACTATGATCAAATCAACATCTGTCTACATATGTAGACGGTCGGGTTATATAGGTATATGACTCACTGTACAGCAAACTTTTGTTCCCACAATGCTATAAGTTTTTTATACTACTATAACAGAATAATTATCGATGGAAATTAAACAATAGATTCTTAACTATAGCACCTGCCGAACAATCAATTGTCGAACTGGTTATGTCTACATATGTAGACTGTCGGGCCATTGAGGGTTAAATGGCAATTATGCCTTCAAGTATAACATTCTCATGGTACAAATTTGAAACATATTTTGAATAAATTGTTTTTTTTACAAAAAACTTTCTAAAGGGAAAATTGTAAAGTAGAGATGTTACCATGTTTAACACAAAATAGTTTGTGATTTTGCGGCGTACGCCCCCCACCCCCCTTTGGATCCTCAAGTGGCCACCCTTGGAAATTTGCTGATCGGTAATATTTCGCATGGTCATATTCACCTTAAACCAAATATCAATTTCAATATAAAAAATATCAAAATATCAATTTTACGTAAAAATAAGTATATTCGCTGAAAAGTGGTCGAAGAGAAAGTGTTAAATTCAACGTTTAAACCTTTTGACAACAGTTGACAAAGCCGCTGGTGCAGTTATTCATGTTTTTTGATTGTACGAACACCAGTTCCTACAGATAACAAAGGTAAATATTATAGCTGCGGCAGCGGCCATCGTCAAACGCCTCCTGATTGGTAGTACAGCAGGATAGTATGGTATATGACATCCGTCACATAAAAAAAATTAAAACCCTGTAATTCGTAGAGGGTTAAGATATATATTTTTTGTTCGTACGCTGCTGACCTAATGTTTCTGTTAAACAAATAGGTAAGCTAGAACCGCGTAGGATTCCAACACAACGGACATAAGCATTGATGTCGGTCAGTAACTTCTGAAACCATGAATTTAAATTTGTTGACGCCCAAATCCAATTTTGAGTGAACGTATAATGTCGAACTACTGTGATTAAGCTTTGTTCTTATATTTTCATTTGTATGTTTCGATCTGCAAATGACTACTGATTCTCCAGGCAAATTACACGACACCTTAAATTTTGCTATAGCAGGACCGCAGGCAGCATAAACTTGCTAGGCTAAAACTGTTTTACGAGGGTCATGTGGTTAACATTTTCAGGGTTTAGAAAAATGATCAAACCTTTTCTATTGAAGGAGCCAGCAAATTTTCTGTGGCTACGTCTTCGGGCCCGTAGTAAATATGTCAGAAATTAATAGCACGGCAATTCTAAACCAGATATTGAATTCACCAGCACACATTTTTGTAACAACCTAAATCAGAGTTGAAGCCAAGTCTGCATACACTACGGAAGTGACAGTCATCATTGGATTCACAATTTGTGAAACATCCGAATTCTTTCGCTAAAATTAATACTGGAACTCCGAAAGTTATTGCAGGTAGTTGTCGAATAACGTTTTGTTGGTTCACCAATGGATTTACAGATCTTTCAGTTGATAAAATATGGTCGATGAACTGAAGATTTCTTGCTCGAATTGCTGGAGTTACTACTGAATAGTATTCTGTGAGGTGACGTGGCTTTATTGCGTGGTACGATAATGCTTGAATTGGTTGGCAAATAGCAGTTAACGCAGCAAACACCCACAACCGATAGGCGGAATCAGCCACGTTTATCATGTTGCATAGTATTTAATACGAAAATTACCAAAGTTAGCACCTTTACTGTAATGAGATGCTAAAATTGTAATATATACAGTGATATTTTATGTTCCAAACAGAATGCAACCGGAGGTGAAATAAACCGGAGACGGGACACAAGCCGGAGGTCACCAAATTTCACCGGAACCGGAGCCAGAGCCAAAGATGAAGCAAAATTGTAAGTTAAGAATACATGATATGTGGAATTTTTTAAATTTTGCAATAAATTCCGCAGTTATTGTTAAGCAAATGTTTCATGATTTTCTTTTTAAAGCAGTCTGTTCATGAAAGCTATTAAAATTGAGCCAAAGTTTAGAAATCAAGTTGCTGAATTAAGTTCGCAATTTTGAAGTTGCAAGGAACCTTCGGCACAAATTCTGCCGGAAAAGGGGCCAGAGATAGAGAACTTACTTCGGAATCTGTTTGAAAAGTTGGTTACGTGGTTTAAGATGATCATTCACTGTAAATTCCAATAAGTTGATTAATCAATTCAACTAGCGAGTTAGTTATTTCTGAATTAGTATCAGTAAAGAATTAACTCACTCTTAGTTTAGTTGATTCTTCACTCGAAGTTGAGTTGACTCTGAGTAAGTTGATTCATTAACTCAGAATGAATTGAATCAACCCAAAAATTCTGAGTCCTGATTGTCCTAATTCAGATTGAGGGATTCAACTCATTCTGAGTTAAAGTCAACTCAGTGAAATTTAGAGGGTTTATTTACTAACAATAAGAAAGTTTCGTTATTTGTCACAGCAAAACGAAGCATTCTGGAAATTAGTCAGTAATTAAATTTGTTTAGGGTGCCATAGGCAAAAATACGAACTAATGACGCATTCTACTGAGCCATGCTCATTCTGCAACTTTTTCCGTACAATTCAGGCGGTGTATCCTCAAAAGTACCGAACGAAGCCTATACCTCTAAGTTTGTAGCAATATAATGGTGAATGATAGTATCGGTATGGATGTTCGAAACTTTGGGGAAAAAAGAACAGAAAGTTTTCTCTAAAGCACGATGCCCTACCGAAATAAAATTCTGGCTACTGTATGAACCCGTATAAGAGGAGGTAATTAGAAGAGTCCTCATTTTGTATTCCAATCAATTGGAGCCCGTATCCCTAAGTACGCAAGCGGATAGAGTTTCTAAACCTTAATTACAGCCCATAAATGTCAATTATCCCTGATTGTAGTGCATAAATGAGGCCAGGACAAAATAAAGTTGATTCCGAAACTTTAAAGCATGCTTAAGTTTTGAAAGTACATCCCTAAGTATAATATTGGATTATCGCTCAAACTTTTGATACAAGATAAATAAACATATAATTGAATGGATAGTTGCAATACCGGATATATCAGTAACGAAGCGTGACGGAGGGCGGGTTAAAAGCAAGGGGAACCCTCTGGAGAGGCCAAAAAATATCTGTCCCATCAAATCTTATTCGGGTCACTCACTACAGTACGATCTGCTGATGACTGCCGCATCGTAATCGAAATTGGTTTAAGTTGTAATTTACAATAACTGTGGGAACCTAGAAAACCGTTTTATAGATATAAAGCTAATGAATAGAAGCGCTAATTGTTGTAAGATTGTAGCCTAAATAAAAATAAGAAATTCTTGACACGCATATATATATTCTTGAATTGTAGTATTTGTCTAAATTTGAGTGTATGTAAATTAAATTTAGTACATTGACTTTTGTAAAGTTATTACAGATTTTGCAATTATTACAGGGTCTGCTTCGTTCATTTAGAATGCCTCGCTTAGTAGTGAATATTCAGACACACTTACTCATAAAATTTAAATCAAATTTTGAACATTTCTATGCATGGAAACGCTCCAGAAATATCGAATTTTCGGCAGTACGCAAATTGTTCGAACTGAATTAAAATGTTTTATATCTGTAATATTGCATCCGTAAAAGACCCATGTATAGAAAAAGGCCGAAACTTTTTCCTGCCTGACTATAACAGAGTAAGCTTAAGCTTTTAGTACTATTTTTTTGCTTAGGCTTAGGTATAGGCTCATCGTTACGCTAGGCTGAGGATTAGGCTTAGAAATATGCTTATGCTACTGTTCCGGTCCTATTCTTTTCATGGGCCCCGTAACGAATAGGTAAGGTGGACTCAGTCAACCACAAGGGGCACGGACGGATCGAGTGGGGCCTCGATGAATCGTACGGCGGGTTTGGGATCAGTGCCCGGCAGAGGTAGGGTTTCAATGAAGGCTCCGCCTCTTCGGCTCTGGATTAACATTTAGTTGGGTGTACTTTTTGCATAGTTTCAGCGCCTTCTGACTCCAAAACATGCTTCAATTTTTAAAATTTAATAAAATAACTGTTTTACGTGAACCAAATATTTAAAATTTAAAAATCCTTTGTTCGATGCTGATTAGTTTTCAAAAATATTACAAGGTTGCTTTTATTCTGACACTCGCGCAAAAGTAATAATCGAACTTTTCCCATTGCGCTAAACCAGCTAAGTTCAAAGCATTTGTACAAAGTAGCAAATCCCCTGGGCTTAGCTAAACAACATCAATGAGTACAACTGTTCATGATGAGCTCTTTTTACTTGACAGACATTAAAACATGGTTTATGCGTTACTGTTCACTTCCTGACATATCATTGGCTGCACAAAAGTTTCACATATCTTAAAAGCGTGTATATCAACGTAAACCGCACCGCCGGATGAGGAAGTAAAGACTAAAAAAACAACTTTAAAAATTGCCAATCAAATTCCGTTTATTTTTCGAGATTCTTTGCAGTAAAAATTTGAACCAACGGTAAAGAATACATTACACTTTAAAAAAGCAGCCATTAAAAATACCAAATTAATTTCCAACAGCAACGAACAGTTCAATTAATGAGGCGCATAGAACAATTAGGTTCGCTTTGAGTTGTTTTTCGACAATGATTTTATTCACAAACGGGAAACGTATAAGGGACTCAATTAATTTCTATGAGCAACTAAACTACACAGTGCCGTATGTTGCAGTGCGTTCAAAATAGCATGCAACATACGAATATTGAAATGTATAAAATTTAAGGGATAAAAAGCCAAAAGCAGTAAAAACTAAATATCGTCTCCAAATGAAATTTAAGGTAAGCTACCAAACTAATCGGTGCTGCATGCCCTATCGCTGAGAATGCATACTAATAAGTTTTTCTGTACTGTAGGTAGGCATTGTTTATGGCTACGGCCAATATATAGAACTGGGCCGTAACAGTAGTATAAGCATATTGCTACACCTAAGCCTAAGCATTAGCTATACCTAGACGTACGCCTAGGTCTAATCAAAAAATAGTCTAAAGCATGCTCTATGGCAGTCCCACAAACATTCCGCCCCTGATCTTTACGTTGGACCTTGTTTGCCACGCGGGAAAACACGGCGATAAATATATCGCTGACGAAGCGAAAATCCACCAAAACAAAAAGCCAGATTTCTTACTAAATAAATGACTTTATAAAATGTTTAATAAATTACGCGTACTGGTTTCTGACTCGCTTCGCTTACAAGAATTTCAGTCATCTCTATTTCTTTCAGTTTTGGCAGTTACCTAATATATCTAAGTACCAAAAATCGCAATCCTTATTGTCATCGGCTTAAAATGAAGTTTCCGTGCTCCTATTCACTGAAAACAGAGGCCATTCAGAATCACGCATAGTACGAAAAGATTTGTGTGTTTCCAGTGTATTAGACCGCTGTGTAAGATAAACACGGCCATTCATCTTGCCATTGAAAAGGTTAATATACTAGCGTTTACATAAGTTCTGTTTTTAAAGTATTTAGAAGTACTGTAAAAGACACTGGAACACGAAACTGTTTGGAAACTGAATAAACTCGTGATGGTACTAACATATCAACTTTATATTTGAGCCAGTTATACATTTCGGCTCATGTAAAGATCAGGGGCGGAACGTTTTTTGCGGGACTTCTATGGAGTAAGATTAAGCTTTGGACTAATTTTTTTTTGCTTGGCTTAGGCTTTAGGCTTAGGAATATGCTCATTTTTACGCTTGGCTTAAGCTTAGGCTTAGGCTTAGGAATATGCTCATTTTTTCGCTTGGCGTAGGCTTAGACTTAGGAATATGATCATTTTTACGCTTGGCTTAGGCTAGGGCTTAGGGTTAGGAATATGTTTATAATACTGTACCAACCCTGTTCTTTTACATTGGCGTAAATTTCCAACAGTTACAAAGTACTATTTTTTAGTTTAAACCTCCATAAATAAACAAACTAATCTAATCATTAACTCTTTATCTTGAAACCAATAAATTAAAAAATGATAGATTGATGGCCAATGACCTATATAATGGCGGTACAAGCAAAATAATTCTTATGCAGTCAAAATTTTTGAGTTTATGAGGGGTTAGAGTGTTCCCCCCATCCTGTTTAGCGTTCCGTGAACTTACAGAGGAATCAGGGGCGGCAGCGACCTGAGAAACCCATTGAAGAATAGTTTTCAATGTTGGGGGAAGTTTTCTTTTATAGTCATCAAGTTTGTTGTAAACTTATATTGCACTTGACGACACGCTTGGGCTTCAGATTCTTAAATAGGAAATAATTTTTTCTTAACAAAAGCCAGCTGTTCCGCTACAGCCTAAGAAGAACCGACCAACGAAACAAACACTGTAGATATAGTTGTATTTAGCTGTGTCGTATACCGTCAATCTACAATACATTATGCTTTTGCATGAATGACCATAAAGGTCAAAATTATTGTACCTGTCTTACAATAAGCTTCCAAATGGTACGTGACCGTACGTTTTAAAAGGCCCATGTAAAGATTAGGAGCGGAACGTTTTTCTGTGGGACTGCAATGGAGTAAGCTTAAGCTTTAGACTAATATTTTGCTTGGCTAGCATTAGGCTTAGGCTTACGAATATGCTCGTTCTTACGCTTACGCTTAGGCTTAGGCTTAGGTTTTAGGAACATGCTTATAGTACTGTTCCTCCTTACATTGGCCATGTCTACGCCCGACTCCGAACCTCGGTGACTGACAATGGATTCTACCAACAAAACAAACGCAACCTTGGCGTTATAATAAGCCAACGATATTTATTTAGCATTTTAAAATCTAATAACACATCATTCTAGTACAACCGGTTATTCTATCAGCTGCGTAAAGGCATTGGCCTCTGAAATGACAATCATCATCGTCAGTGCAATCTCCAGGTGAACACGGTTGATCTTGACGTTTCAGCATTCGCCAATTAGGTTTCATACTTAACACAGTACGACGATTGAGGCTAATTGAGGCATCGCGTGTTGGTGTCGCGTGTGTAACATTCAGTTGTATAAATACGACCATCACAACGATGTATAATAACATTTTTTCTATACTGTTAGAAGTCATTAGAAATTTTACTTTAGTCTTTTATAGCTGTTTACACTGATTTAAGATTTGTACCCTAAGAAACAAGTGACAGAACGTGCAAAAATGACAGATCTAAAACATAATCCGTAAACAGATACTATAAGGTTGCTCTGGCAAAAAATTTTTGGAAGCAAGTACGCCGAACCTACCAAGGTGTTTAATTTTTGAATAATGCGGGGTTCACGTTATAACCTGGAACACGTTTTGTTTCTATGACTATAGCTAGTAACATTTTGTCTGACCGTTTATCCGCTATCAAATTCAAAAAGCTTGAATTGTCTGGTATCCTGATGTGACGTCTACTGTTTGTACTGCAATATCATATGAAATTCCAAATAATTTCTGTGAGTATCATATGACATGTTTGAAAATGTCTGCAAAGTTGTGGTAATCTAGCTTGATTGTCCTGTAGAATGTCATATGATACTAAAATTTGAAATTTGAATAATTTGTGCTTAGGAATATATTTTGGAAAAAATTCGGCGAGATGAAGAAACGCAGAAGCTAATTTAACTTTCGAAATCATTTAACGTTGCATTATCTGACTTATTACTGTTTTATTAGTGCGCACATATCCCATTGTCCTGCATAAAATCATATGCTATTTTTAGTAGAATTTTGGAATATCATATGATATTCGCATAAATGTCTCGCAGTACCGTAAGACAAATGGCTATTTGTATACGATGATCAAAATTCCGTTACCTCGCATTAAACAGCCTACTTCAAAGTTAACTTTAAGTACCTTAACCCTATGCAGAAGTGTGAGCTTGAATTTGAAGCATAACCTTTTAGGACTATGTCAAATGTTAACGATGAAGATGTAGAATAATTGGACAACGACTGATGCTGAAAATAAAACTCCAACCTCAGGTTAATGTTAGAAGTGACTAATGAAAAAGACTTATCGAAGAAATTTTATCCTTGAGCCTGTAGTCAAAGGGGGCCAAAGGGTTGAGCCCCCCTCGAAAAATTTTGAGCTTCCCTAGAAAATTTTCAACCTTGCTTATAGCTTATAGGAAATAAATGAATGCCCCTCCTGAAAGTCTTTTTACACCCCTCCCCCCAAGCAAAGCGAGCTGGCTGACTACGGGCCTGTCTATCCTATCATAAATACTTAATAAACTAAAGTTGTACCAGTTACCTTGAGTCATAGAAAGCAACGCGGATAATGAAAATGATTGTTTCAGAGCTTTAGTACCCGAACTAGAAACTAAACAAGAAAATCAATCTTTAGAATAATTTCAATCGCAAAATGTTGATCTGAAAAAATTTCCATATCAAAAGCTATGCTTTGGCGTAACCACTGAGAGTCAAATGGAATTTCATTGGGCAGAGGATAATGCTATGAAAAACAAGAATTTGATAAGCAAAATTTTCGTCTAGCTTGCCAGGTTCGTTTTTGAGGCATTCGAAGAGCACACTTTATACTTAGTCTTAGGCTTAACTTCGGCTTACGAGTGATACGAAGCGTAGTATTTTGGGCAACTTTTGCTTTCTATCAAATTAAAACAGAATTCGTGTTTGGTGGACAATGACGTAAGCAAGTTAACATGGCTTTTGTGACAAATTTTGAAGCAAAGCATTAAAGATATAAACAAATAGAGCAATTATAACGAACATGCAGCTATATAACCCGAAAACTCAATACTAAAACAAATAATATATTTTGGTAATAAAACCCACTCATGCAAACCGCTAAACGATATTCTGTCTTAAAAAGATTAATCACAAGAAGCAAAAAAAATCTTATTAAATAAATGTGGAAAAATAAACTGTTATCTTCGAATTCAGATTTAAGACATTGGAGCGTGTTACAACCCACACTACCAATAACAACTATACGTTTAAAAATGAACATTAATAAATGAATATGAGTAGAATATTTTGGTAAAATGGTATACATTCAACTTATTCTATTGCTCGTATGGCACGTCTCGAGTATGTAGTTCGGTACTGATTACAATACTGGTTTAACAATATCCAGCGCGCTCAAGTTATGTTCAGGTATAAGCACTTACCGGAATCTCAATACGCCCGTAGCCAGCTCACCTTCCTATTCGGGGCTAAAAAATTTTCAAGAAGGGCATTTAATGGTACAAGCAAGGTTGAAAATCATCTGGGGGACCAAAAATTTTCCAGGCAAGGGGCTGAGCTCCCCCCTGGTCCTTCTCTTTGGCTACGTGCCTGAATCTCAGACGTAGAAGTTAGGAAGTTAGAGTAACAGATAGTCATAAGATTAAACTAAAACTTATAATGAGACAGCATTGATATGACGACGAACTCCTATTTGTGGTTTGGTCCACCTGTTTTGCAAAATTGAGATCCAAAAACGTAAGGAAACGGTCCAATGGACTTTGGAATAAGCAATAGCATGCAATTGCTTCGCTGCGTCCCCCCGTGCCCACATCTCTGTTTTAAGTTACTACGTGTATACACAGTACGAAATCTTCTCAAGATGTGTGTGACCCTTTTGCGGTCGAGCATTCGCTCCTATAGCGGAATGACGATAGTAGGCGTAATTATTTCTCTGCTATAAGTGCACGCCATCTCATTGGTTGCTACGTTCATGCAATACTCAAATGCGATTAACTGATGCAAATACTCTTTTTTGATTGGGTAAGTAATCGCTACTTGTTGACTACCGACGAGTTTAATTTGCTTCACAAAGCTATAAGTGGGATACACTTGCATTACACCTATCAAGTAACGAATCAGAAAACGCACAGCTTTATCAGACATAACTCCGCCCTGTGATGCTAGCCAAAATCATAATTCTGCTTTGCTCCATCCTAATTCGGAATTGGGTTGAATTACGACTTTGGCTGCGACATGTACTTATATATTATATATGTATGTCTATATTGTTCGAGTACGAGACAATTTATTGTCAAAATTAGGGCGCAGTTTCATACATTCGCATTACTATAAATGCTGCATATACAGTCTAATTTTAAAGTCTAAATTTATAAACGGAATACTGAGTCACCATCGAGGATTGTTGTGGTTTTGCATTTTAATATTCTGTCTACAGTTCGCTTGTATACTTTTTACCGTATCTCGTGTGTCAAAGCGGCCTAAACATTGCGGCTTGATGTTTACAGGGCCGAAATTATTCGGAAGGGAGGCGAGGGTGAAATACGGTCGCTCCAACGTTAAACCTTTATCGAGAAGCTGTTTTCAAGCTGGAATTAAAATCCTTGACACACGGATGGGGAGGCGTTTCAGCCAAGCTATGTTGAAGGCTGAACTCTCATACTAGCAGACCGCTAACTGAATTATTTACGAATCCAACGACAACTGGTTGTTTGTTCATTGACCGGCTTTAGCTCTACATTTTGTATTCGTAATACGTTAAAATTGTACTGCACCAATGCCAATTTTTAGGCAAAAAATTTCAACCAGTAAAATTGTACAGTTTCAGGAATCGAAAGCTTTCATGAAGACATATTTAGCTTCCTGTTAACATAACCAAATCAATCAAAAGTTGTAATCTTCGGGCCTTGCTCAACAGGGGCGGTTCATAAGGTTGCCCGGTTTGGCTTTAAAAACAACATTTCGAGGCCCAATTGGTTAAAAATCAGCTGGCGCTGCTGTATGTAGAGCGGTTTTGGACGGATTCAATTTATCTGCTGCGTGAAAACCATTTTCAAAAAATTCAATGCCGAGAAGCAAGCGGCGGTTTGTTTTTGATGCTCAATCACCTCAAAAAGCGTTTAAGTTCTAGTTCTGAGTTTTTAACATCTATGGGACGTAGCTGTTTTAGCCCAGACTTCCTTCAAACGTTGGTTTGGAGGAACACTAAGCACGGTACTGGTGCCCGATTAGCCATAATTGGCTCCTAATATTGAAAAAACTGTATTTTTGTTGTGTTCAGCGTTTTGCTTGTTACACTTGACAAACTGTCTTTCATGACACGTATCAAGAACAACAGATTTTAATAAAAGATTCATTTAGTCTTCTCATTTTGTGTGGTTTCATTTGCCTACTTCCGGTACTTTAAAGTGCCACCTGATGCGTGAACTCACTCGCCGTTTTAGTAGGAATCGCGTTGATATTTACTTATTCATAAAAATCGAAAGAATGCTACATCCGTATACTTTGCATTGTGTACTATTAACGCTTGTGCAATATTTTTTACAATTTACTGTAGAATATTTGCTTTTTCACGTGTTATTTAACTGTTGTGCACCTTTAATATTTCAATCGACTGGTGAAATATGAAAAATTTTAGTTAACTTTTTAGCGTTATTTTAAAGCATATTTTTTCATAAATACACTTTTTTCAACAATAAAAAGACAACTTGGTGGGTGTGTGATAGCGATTGCTTAGTTTTTATTATCTTATCACAACTTTAGTTTTTGTGCTGAATGAATGTTTAAGTAATATCTCGTATTCGATTTTCAGTAATAAAAATATTAATATGAGTGCTGGAGAAATCTGTTGTTGTTGTTGTTGTTGTTGTAGCAGTGGCTCAGTCTTCGTTCGTTTCATCCAGGGCGAGGCCCAAATGGGCAGCAACGTCCCTCGGGTTTGTATACCGGCTGATATGCTCCAACTATGATAGGAGCTAGCGGACAGGTGCAAAAGAGAGAGCAGTTGCACTCCGGTCATGGAAACCGTAATTGCTCAATACAGCGCAACCAATTCTACTTGCGCATATTATAAGTTCACTCACGTGCTTAGATCTCTTAAGCTTGGTTCACTGAAAATTGCTTTGTGACTTATTCGCATCAACACATTTTGAAGTTTTAAGTGTTGAAACAAAATTTTTTAGATTTTGGCCAAATTTGACCAATCGCTTCGCGTTGTAAGCTTTTTCACCATTCATTGGTGCATTTCAAAGTTTACGCGAATTGTGTAGCAAGAATTTCAACGTATTAGATTTAGCATTTAATATTTATATCCTTAAAATACAAGCGTGACAATAGCACTGAATCGTTAAAAATTGTATAGTAAATGCTATTTATAAAACCTTTGCATTGTAACTTTATTGTCAACTGAACGTTTTCCTGTGGCAGTATTTGTCAAACGCAAACATATGACGGTGTGCGAGTGAGGCTGTAGGTACGAAATGTTCGTGTTACTTGAACTGAGAGTTGTAACAGGCCAGCAGACAGCTCAACGTGCTGGGGTACTAAAATTTTTCAGGAGGCGTATGCAAAGGATTTCGTTGACTTACAATCAAGGTTGAAAAGTTTTCCAGAGGAGCCACAAGTTTTCCAGAGTGCGCTAAGTTCTTCTTGGCTCCTGTTTAGCTACAGGCCCGAAGGATAACTTGACGTTTTCGAGTGTTACTTGATGGTAGCATAATACTGCAAATGTAAGTACCTCGTTGTACTGGCTAATGTACCTAACTTTGTATTGTTGTGTTTGTGCTTAACAAGGAACATTTTAAAATTTTGGCCAAGAACTATCTCATTTAATGTAATTTTCATAATAACCGGTGCATACTTAACTTTCATGACACTAATATTGCTCAAACCAACACATATTTAATAAGCTACAAACCTATATGTACACGTGGCATAATGTTTTCGAAGTAAGCGTGCCACTTGTAAGATATATAATTTAAAATTCAACTACGAACGGATCAGTGTAAAAATCAAAATACAATCAAAGTTCATCTAAAGTTTGAACTCAAAAGTTATATTGTAAAGGAACACTGTCTCAGAATTTACCTGTAAGTTTTCGAATATGCATGGCTGTTTAGATAAAACTTAAAATTATCTGTATAACCCTTGTTTAGCAAGCTGACTATTATATCGTTTCAGATTTCAAATTTAAAAAATTACTTTTTATAATGAAGTTTGTTGTCGTTATATTAATTAGTATGATTCATTTATCCTACTCTCAAGACCGCAGCCTGATTCCGCTTGGTGACGCGTTTGTTGATATGTTTGGCAATATTTTGACTGGAACAAGCAATCAATTAACTGAAAGTGAACCCGGTTTCAGTAGCAGTCAGAAGCGTTTCAACAGTCCGTTTAGTGACTTAACAAAACTGTTAGGATCCGGTCAAATTAGGCAAGGCGTAGATGGTGAACCAGGGCTTCGATTCGGCAACTCCAACGGTCCGTTTGAGCGGTTGTCACACTTGATGGGCGGAAACATTTTTGGTCCGCTGGAAACGCTCAGTCGATCACTGGCACGCGGTCCATTTGGGCCTGGCTCACCGAACGGCGTACTAATTCCTGGTGCTGGAGCCGGTCTGCCGGGAATTTTTGGATCGTTTGGTCAACCAAGTAGGTTCAATTAAAGTTCAAGAAAATGGACATCGTCAAAATTAAATTTCGCTAATTTGCACAATGTTGTTTTACTAAATTATTGAACAATGGTATTTTCAGTGTTCTGGCGCTCTGGACGCGAATAAACATCGGGGGGTGTTTGGATCTTTTAGTCAGCCAAGTACGGTTTGTTATATCTCAACAGAGCAAAAAATTGTTTATTTATCATTTTACTTAAAAATATTCCATTTGAAAAATACTTTTGCATAAGTTTCGCATGGAACGTTTGTACGGATTTCTTAAGGAATATGACTGCAAGTATAAGTTTTTCGCTTGGGGGGTGGGGGGGGTTTTTTTTTTTTTTTTTTTTTTTTCCTCAAATCTTTTCTCTTCTCCCCCCTTCACGTTAATGGGCCAGTTTTTTTTATTTGCTTGAAATTTTGGGCAATTTTTTCAATTTTTATACCCGATAATGGTGATATTTTTTAATTGATATATTCTCATGACAGTTTTCGTCACTGCACAACTTGTTCGATCGTTACAGTACCCTTACCATATTCTTCGTAAAATATTGACGTAACCTTTGTTCAATTTACTCATATACATTCATCACTCTTATCAACAAAAACGACTTGCTTTTGACAGAGGGGAAATTGGTTACAACGACCTTTAAAATTTAAAAAATATTTTCTGAAAATTTGACACCTGTTGACTTTCTCAAATTCAACGCTAAGCCGAAGCTTAAGCGTAGGCTTAGTAAAATAGCAAGCAGTAATGTATTATTAAATGGAAAATGTTTGCCTTCTCTCAAATCAACACAAGTGTGCGGAGCAAGTAAACACAAGCACCGATAGTTTTCCTGTTTCAGCCAAAAGCCTTGGCGAAAACTGCACCAGCCATCACGAGTGCGCAGCTGCGTTTTCTGGTTGCTCAACTGACGCAATCTGTGAATGCTTGGAAGGTTTTCGACAAGGCAACAACAATCGCAGTTGTATTACAGAAAGTATGTTTCAGTGTTTTTGATAACAACGCACACTGCAAAAAATGGTGAGTCAAATTGATTCTCTCCGAAATAGGCTTTTCGGGACTACACAAGCTGAGTCAAATCAGACTCCGCCAGTAGAAGTAAAACTATTGCCTAACGGTGTTACATTGTCTTTCTATTATACACTTTGCTCAAAAGCCTCAATTGAAAACCTGAATTCAGTTGCCTGGCACCGTGATTTATAGATTTATTCGTTTTTGTAGGTCGTGGGTGCCCGTTTGGCGATCCTCCACAATATAACGGCAAACCAATTGAGTGTTCCCAAGAGCCAAAGACCGATCAAACAATAAGTCAAAATTCTAGGGCTCCATTTAGTGGATTGACCACTCTACTTGGCAGCGGTCTGTTCGGAAGACCAGTTTTCCCGACGGATTACGAAGATGTGGGATGCTCTGATGATGCTTACTGCCAGGTCTACGAACCATTTCGACGGCCATTTCTACAAGCACCACGTTCGCGGACTGGCCATTGTTGCCCAAAGCCAACGTCTGCTTGTCCAATAGGCGCGGCTCTTCCATTAAATTGTCATCGTGGCGCCTTTCAATCTCCATTTAATCGAGTGCGAAGGACTCAGTGCCCTTTAGATACTCATTATTGTCAGCAGGTTAGCGTTGGTCAAGGCGAATCAACGTCTGTATGCTGTCCACGAGCATGCAAATCGCTCAGCGCTTTCTACCACAACGGCCAATGTTGGGAACCGGTCAATCTTGGTGAACGCTGCACTATTGATGAACAGTGTGCAGCGCCGAATTCTGTATGCAACCCAGAAGGTTAGCGTTCGACTGTTTTTAAATACTCAAAGGCGTTGATAGCCAATAGGGGCCGTATTAGCCATGGCCACTTCAATAACTTTGACTAATTTTTATATATTTGTGTTAAAAATTAAATGCTAGTTTAGTCATAAAATTGAAAACAAAATTGTAAGCAATTAATGTGGACTGGTGTTCGAAAACCAGAATCCTCGCTGCACCAATTGCAAATACATACAAAGTGAATCAGTTGATCGTTGTAAAATGGAGTATCTTATGTTTCAATATCGCATTGACATTCTAAGGGTTGTGCTATACTTTTTTTGACGTGCGGTACGGTCCGGCGCCGTCCGTCATCCGTCCGGCGCCGTCCGTCATCCGTACGGCGCCGTGCGGTATCGCACGCAAATAAGTCACGTAAGATAACCTATGGTAACGGACGGTGACGGACGGCGCCGGCCGGTGTCGGACATCAAGTATGACGCAACCCTAAGATGTTTTTACGTTGTTTTATAAAAGAAAGACAATTTAGGTTTTTGTCAAGAAGCCAAGTTTTCTTTTGTGATCACTGCTCGTATTTTGAATTTGCTAAAGTTTTCAATTTCAATTTTTCAATATACTAAAACAGTTATACATAATGCAAACAATTCATTTATACAGAAAACTACATCAACATTGTGAAAAAAATAAATTTGAGCAAAAACGGGCTAACAAAATCAAAAACTGTGTTGTGAACGGTTTAAGATGTTCAGTAAATATCTTGAACCTTGATTGAAACCAAAATCCAACTATCGAATGAGAATAGATATTATTTCTGAAGTGAGTAATTTTTGATTGGCAAAATTTTCAATGCCCATCGCTTTATATTAACTTGAAGATGGCCAATGTAAAAGAACAGGGACGGAACAATATTGTAAGCTTATTCCTAAGCCTAAGCCTAAGCGGAAGAATCGAGTTTGTTCTTAAGCCTCAGCCTAATCCTAAGCCAAGCAAAAAAATTTAGTCTATAGCTTAAGCTTGTTCTATTCTAGTGCCACAAAAAAATGTTCCGTCCCTGATCTTTTACATGGGCCTGGAAGATTAACGACAGTGCAGGTCAAAAACGTTTGAACTGAAACCTTTAGTGAGTTGCTTTCAACACATTTCGACGATCTTATTCTGATTCCAGGAATTTGCGTTTGTCGTGGCGATACATTGCAAGAATTTGGAAGGTGCAACGGTAATGTTTTTTGATAAGTTGTTCGCGACACGTCTGCCCTGCCTCACCATTTGTACTAGAGTATTGGGCTTGTTCGACCCTACACAATATTCAAAGTTTCTTGTTATATACTAATACTGTGTGTTCAAGATTGATGGTAACCGCAACTAATGAAGATTTTCTGACACGACATGCTGCAGAAGCTAAACAAATGAGCATTTGTGTCAGCGAATATTCAGAGCAGAACTATGAGCGCCAATGCCGAGGGTGGTGGGGTCACTGACCCCCCGCTTTTTGGAGTATAAACTTTGGTAGACTTTTTGACCCGGCCCCTTTTTGAAAGACAAAAATTTGACGGGCTGATTAGTGCCCAAAACATCTGACAGCTTCATTGCTCCATAAAACTTGTACATCGCAGTTCACGTAGCAACATTACACATGCCTGTTGATCGTGCATTTAGCATATGAAAATTCAAATCTGTACCTGATAAACTTCTGTCAGGGGGGTGTAATTCAAATGTAGGAAAATACAGACACGGTTTTCGATTATTTTACTTTTCACTTTAAAGCTTTAAGCAGCGCTTTTAATAGCTTTGTATTGTTCGTTTTAACAAATTATTGAGCGATCAACTATGACACTTCTGGGAAAGTGCAAAGAGTGCGAACATGTCTAAACTACTGAATTGACCCTCAGCCCCACTTTTGAGAACAGATTGGCGTCCATTCGTTGAATTTGCTTTTTTGCACAATTTGAATTTGGCATTTAAAATGCAGTTGCTTAATACTGAGTGATTTAGACTTGTGGAACCAGGTATTGGAAAACTCATCAATTAATGTTCCCTTTAACATAGAACTTTCACACCGTTATACTATCATTCAACGAAGTAGTATCTTTACATGATACAAATGACTACCGATGTCGGGACCCCTGTCCATGGTCTTGGTTCCCCCCCCTGAGAGTATGCGTGTATATATTTAGCGGTCAAATGTCCTGGAGACGTTCCTGTTCAACTTGATTTGAAAAAACAACTTATTACGTGTCTCAATTCTTCACAGTGTGGTTCATCAGGATATTGTTTGCAACAGATGGACATATGTTGCCAAATTCCAGGTCAGCCAAGATAGCAAAATTTCGTATTATTCTTTGTTTATATAAATTGTTGTGCAACACACGAAGAACACATGGAACTGCACATAATATAAGAAGCTGATGACAGAACCGGAGCAGACAGCGGTGGAGGCTGCTCCCAAACTCCAGGGTGGGCCCCCCAAACTCGCGAGCGAAGCGAGCGAGCAGCTATACGTATTTTAAACTTCGGCGGTTTTTGTTTCAACCGGTTAGGTTGGGGTATCCTTTAAGAGCGGGGACTCTTAAAATGGGTAATATGGGGGGCGGCTGCTCCGACCCTAGCTGAAAACATGACGTGTGTTGGTTAAAAACGGCAGTCCTGCTGTATATCGAGTGAAATAGAAAATTGAACAACAATTGGAAATTGACAAAGATATAATAAAGTACGATAAATAGCAGATTATTTAACGTGAACATCGATTAAAATAAAAAGGTGTCAAAATTAACTGTTTACAGCAGCTCGAACTAATCAATTTTTAAATAAAAAATTGCGAAAAGAACCACATGTTTGTCGAATACAGAATTTTGGCTGTTGTGTACACATTCTCCCACAGCCATACTCAAGGTAAAGGCTTAGGCATGGGCTACGACTAAGGCTGAGGATATATAAGCTTTTCCTCAACCTAAGCCTAATAAATCTTGCTTAAACTTGAGCCTGTGCTTCATAGCCGGCGGGAGGAATTTGCAATAGTCGAAATTTGCACAGTTATTAGACTCCAATTTCATCAGTATTCGCTTCTATATTTAATATTTACAATGTTGAAATATTGTTTTGTTTTCAGAAATGAAATGTCCATCTGGAATGGTCCGTGAATCTGGCAAAGAATGTGACGTCCGACGTGAACGCTTTGACCAAGTCTGCCCAGATCAAGAAGAATGTATTGGCTTGTATCGACCGGTCGAAATCAGGCGTGGTGGTTTATGTTGCAAGTAAGATACAGTATAGTGCAGGCAACCCATCAAACCAAGGGTGTAGCCAGTAAGTTGAGGAACCCCTTTGAAATTTTCCCGGACGTGACCTTCGTTTCTTAAAAAATTAATTTTTATATCTTGTAACGGTCAATGATTTAGTTTTTTTTGCCGGGCCAGTTCGTGCACACCCGTTTAGCAGCAATGGTTTCTTGATTTTGGCAGAGATACTCGGGGTTTTGTTTTGAGTCATCAAATATTCCGCGCTTGCATAGGTTGTACAATTTAAAAGGTGGTCATTTATTCATATCCGGTGTAAGATATCTATGAGCCACCTGGAGCAACATCCAGTGCTTCATAATAATATAACGCCCGTATATACACATAGTTTCGAATCCTAGCTTAAAATTACCTCTAAGATAGTAGTTAGCGTCTTAGTGAAAAAATGGTTAATGGAAAAATTTTCAGTTTACTATCTTTGAATAAAGTGTCGCTTTTTTGGTTATAGTATTAATTTATAAAATTTTGCTGAATAACAAGTTACTTCATCGTAATGAAGATTATTTTATATTTTATTTTAATTTTAGAAGGCCTATTTTATATTTTATTTTAATTTTAGAAGGCCAGAAATTTTTTTGTTATATTTTAAAATTTTAGAATAAATACGTCTACGTCAACGTCAACGAAAACACAAGTTTAAAATTGGATGATCGCCAGAAGCGACTTTATCACAGCGATGACTCAGCTTTAAATGAACACCAGTATTTATGATAATTTATAATGTGTGTTGCAAAATGTTTTTTGAGCAAGTCGTAGCCAGGCTGCCTTGATAGGGGGGCTAAACATTTTTCAGGAGGAACATACAAGGATGGTTTTCGATGACTTAAAAGCAAGGTTGAAAATTTTATAACGGGCCAAAATTCTTCTAGGGGGCTAAACCCCTCGGTTCCCCCTTGGCCATTGGGCTTGTTATTGAGTTGTGTAATATTTGCTAACACTCAGCATTATAAATCGTTATAGAGATTTATTTACAGTTCTCTTCTGTGGGTGCGTAGCATCTGTATATTCGCTAATTTGAAACTTTTACACCACTTATTATCAACTGGTGACAGACGATGAACACATAGGAGAATATCGCGGTATATACTATAGATGCAGCTACGAAAACGTACTACTCTCGTCTCAAGCGATCATCCACTGTTGCGAAAAAATTATTGGTATCCCGTGAGAGTTTTGTATTCCACTGTTGAACTGACAGAGCCGCAACTACAAGAGACCACTCCGACCATCTTCGCTCAGCTGATAGCTCTATCGTCGGCATCAGATCCGGAGAATTCTATATTAAAAATGTTTTGTAATTTTTGTCCCGCTATCAATCTCTATTTCACATATTATCAATTTCCGGTTGTCGGTACAAACGACTTCTGTCTTCAGTGCCAGTGCAGGCAGGGGTGGGCACTCACCCAAATTCCAAGGTAAGCGAGCGAGAAGGCAGACGCATTTTAAAACTTAACCAGTTTTTGTTTCAACAGGTTAGGGGGCCCCTTTAGGGCTGGGGCCCCCCAAAATAGGATGTATGGGGGTCGCTGCTACGGCCCTGTCGGGTCCTCGGCACATTCCGCCGGGAATTCACCGGCTGGAGCCGGTGGTGTTTGCGCAAGTTTGATTGCTGCAACTTTTGTTTCGTAGATAACGACAAAATTACACGCATAAGCTTTAATCCAAACCTTCTAAAACTGAAATTGTCTAAACTTCACTTTTACTATACGGTGTTTACACGGATTTTAAGTAACTTTACGCCAAACCACTTTTATTTTAGCGTTGTTGTGTCGATATCTCGAGGTGCAGTATAAACTTTTAGCTCGTGCTGGTTCGCGAAACTCTAGGGTTTGGCTACCATCCTGTTTTACTGAATGTTTACTGATAACGCAACACTATTGTATTTTATGAACAAATATGTCATTTTTGCTGACTCTCATCAAAATAAATTGTTTGGTATTCAGTTCACAAACGATTTTATGAATACTTTATATGCTTTGTTTAGACTGAAAAATACACTAACAACAGTGATCCGGTGATCTCGATCAATTCAAGTTTTGTGATGTTATACTAAACCAATACTTAATGGATGGGTTTTTGAAATTTTACTTTATTAGCGTCACTTTTGCTAGTCACCAACTTAAACTATTTTGCTTTTTGAATAAAAACACAGAAATACTCCAATGAAGAGCGAGTGGCATAAAAAGAATTCCATAGTTTTACTTTGTAAAGTGCTCTGACTCAAAAATCGCGGCGTATTCATATACGTATCTTGTAGTACCAAACTAACGGTATATACGAGCCAGTGTAGCGAAAAGTTTGCATGGCTGCGTAGCTCAGTGGTTGCAGCAGCAGATTGGTAAAATCCGTACGTTGTTTGTTCAAGCCCACTGCATCCTCAGCAAATTTTTTCGTGAAGGGCTCTGTATGGTACTGCTTCTAGATTTCCCAAGGTTAAAAACTGGAACTATTGCTCCGTCACACATCATATGTTGTCAGAGTCTTGAGCATTTGCTTAAGTATGCTTTTATAAACAATAATTTTGTACAGTAATTGCTTTACGCATCTAAAAGTATGAAGTCACACATAAACATAAGTGGTGTTTTAGTTACCCGACAAAAGAAACTTTCAATCAGGGCTCGTTCCAAATGTGAACATCAGTTGTGTCAGTTAGTGCTCATAGTATACTCTATGTGAGAAGTGGTTAAGTCCATCGCAAAAATATATAACTTATCATCAGGGACGACGTTTTCGACAGCAGGATTGCGCAAAGCGTTAAACATAACATGAGTGTGAACAGGGGTAAAGATTACCCAGTAACAACCACTGTCCGTATTTTCAAATGTGTGTAACACCTGTCACCAGTTGGTGATAGTTCTTGAAGCTTTAGAAGTAGGTTTAGGAATATGCTTATATAACACTGTCACGCTCCTGTTGTTTACATTGGCCCAAACAGTTAACCAGGAATTGTAGAGAACACCCTATTGTTTATAATATAATGCGTCAATTAAACAGCGCATCCCAGCGAACTATCAGTCAGTCATCAGGTGCCGGTTTTCAACTGTTAATCTGTATGTCCAGCGACGATTCTGGTCAATCACAGTGCATTGTGTTCAAAAACGACGGTAAACGATTTAAAAGTGACGAATCAAAAACGGTTAAATTGTTTGTCGATTCGCAGTATTCAATTCAACTGTGGTCGAAACATCAACTCAACATGACGTACGTTTATTTTCTACACTGCAAAAAATGGTGAGTCAAATTGACTCTCTCCAAAATAGGCTTTTCCTAACTACACAAACAGAGCCAAAATTTGAGTCCGCCAGAGTCAAGTTCGACTGAATTGGACTCTGGCGGACTCGAATTTTTTTACTCAGTTCGTGTACTCAGGAAAAACTATTTCGGAGAGAGTCAATTTGACTCACCATTTCTTGCAGTGTAAGCTTAGTGTCGCAGGCATTGTTAAATTTTACGTTGGGCATTTCGTTATGAACAATGGTGTGGCCTGTTTGATTTATGCTAAGACCGGTCGGAATCGTAGTTTCAACAAGTGTACAGGGCATGTTATTATAGGCATGCGACGATACTACATGATTTACAAACGGGGCTAAAACTGTTGTCAGGTAAGACAAACCGTTGCTAGAAAGTAGGGCCTAGTAAAGGCTCCTTTTTGGTTATGGATCTGACGATAATTAGCCTATTTAACTTTCAGTCTGACGTATTTAGCTAAACTTTGTACTTGTAAAATGTTTCGTCTGCATGTTTATATTATTACTTTTATATATAATTTCTAGATCGCTACTTATTGACCAGTATTATACAGCTCTGGAACAAGTTAACGATATGAAATTTGTTGGCATTTGGAATACTAAAGATCTGGCACCAACCAAAAGAGGTTGCCGAACAAATGTCGCTGTTACAGTGATGGTATGAATTTTGTTGCAATTTGACAGGCGCTAAAACTATTTAATGAAGAATTAGACAGGACTGCATTCAGTTTTGTTATTGATTTTAAAATACGCACAACTTCGATTTTACCAGGTTAAACATATATATATATCATATATATATATATATATAATTAAATATTAGCTGAACTCCCAAACTTTATATATAACCCAGAAACAGAACGCATAGCAGCGCACATACTTTATGCCCAAAAATTTCAATGGTATTTTTTTGGTAAAATAGCCTTCGAAACGACTAGAGGGCGGCATAATCGTGGTCTTATAAAAGGGCCGCAACTCGGGAGCAATTTATCAAGTAACGCGAACGCGCTGCTGCTATGAATTAATGAACAAAAATAAACACATTACTAGTTTACAGACGGCCTAAGGTTAAAACGTTTCATCATGGGCAACAATAAACATTTCCCGGTTGTTTTTGACCTAAACCGACACAGTGTGTATAATGATAGTATTTTTTGCTTTTTATTTCGTTTATGGCTTCTCTGGTTTCATAAACTGTGTTCACACGCGATGTTCTGTAAGGCAAGCGGGTACAACACATAGTTCACCATAAAACGTATTTTTGAACGATAGAAGTACAGACTATATATATTGCAACTTTGGGTCAATGTTAAGAACAGGGTTGAAACAGTAGTATAAGCATATTTATATGCCTAAGTTTGAGCCTAAACGTAAACTAAACGTAAGATAGCGCATGCTGAAGCCAACGCGCATCCAAAAATTTAGTCTAAAGCTGAAACTTGCTCTATTGCAGTGCAATTAAAAAACGATCCGCTTTTGTTCAATACATGGGCGCAACCTTGAAGCAATAAAACTTGTTGGTCATGTTACTTTTAGGAGCGTGCCGGTTTCTGGTGGGTCTATAAAAGAAAAGGTTTAGATCCTAGATTACATTTTTTGCTTAGGCTTAGGCTTAGGCTTAAGAACACATTTCTGCAACGCTTAGGTTTAGACTTACGCTTAGGAATACGCTTAATCTACTGTTTTTGTCCCTAAATTGTAGTAAAGTTTAGCTTAAGTTAAGGTCTACGATTAGACTAAAAGCACACCAATATTCAGTGATGTTTTATACATATTTATAATATTTCATAGGGTGAATTTGGACAAATTTCAATACCGATGCAAGTGAAATTTTACAAACCCAATGACAAATCTGGTTGTATTGGCAGCGATTTTCACGGCGTCTCATATCAGTGTGTAATAGATCCACAGAATGGCGAAGTTATAAAGACAAATTCGAATTTTCTATAAATTCGCCTGTAAACTGGACAATATGTACATACTTTATGACTTTCTTGTAAATTAATTTTGCAGCTGATGTTGTGAGTTCGATTAATCTTTGGTATTGTATCCGCTCAGTGAGTCGAATTTGACTCTAGCGGAGTCGAATTTGACCCAGTTTGTGTAGTCCCGAAAAGTCTACTTCGGTAAGAGTCAATTTGATTCACCATTTTTTGCAGAGCATCAAACAATAATCTTTCAATATTTAATACACTAAATATAAAAACAGAACAACTCAATCTGAATAGTGTCGTGCGATGGATATTCAAACCATCTCTACCGCAAATCTGTAACTGGCCGGACACCTGCGGCTAAAGGTATTGGCCGGCTAGCCGGCCTACCAAAAAGCTAAAAACAATGTGACCCATCAATTTAAATTTTTGAATCTTATTTAGATTTCGATTCTTAAACTTGTAGCTAAAACTTATAAAATGTTGCCTACTGCTATCATAATCCTCAATATTAAGATTGAATACCAGTTGAAACTACTTTGGTTGCAGTTGTACTTCGAGATAGCGCGTGTGGTAAGATAAAGCGCATATTTTTGAGGATAAAATCGGTAGTTAAAACAACTTTGATTGCAGTTGTATTCTTGACAGCTCTTGTGATGAGATAAAGCCTATTAGATGACCTGGATTCGTGATCGCTGGTTTGAGCACGCTGCGCCTGCTTGTGGCGGGACATCAGGAAGGCTCTAGACCTAACATTCGTTGTGTTAATTTCATAAAGGTATAGTGATTGGCGAAATTTTTCATAGATGTTGTTTTATATAAAAAATTTAGAAACAAACGGTAAACTGTCTTCTATTATTAAAGCTTTCTGGTTGATTTACGATTATTTTTTTACGAAATCTCGGTAAATTTTCCTCAAAATTGAATCAAAAGTTAAAACGAACCGCACCAAACAAATAAACTTTGTAACAATATGCAAAATTTCACTTCGTATATGGCCGAAACCTCCGGCAGAAATTAGAATTCTTCCGGAGCCGGAGGCAAACCTTCGATTGTACTCCAAATATCACTGAACATGATATTTTACCGTATATTTCGAATTGAGGTCGTTTCATGTTGAATTACTGAGCCTAAAACGATTGGTATAAAATGCATCCCTTCCAAATTTTTGACAAAACCAGAAAAATCCATGTTTGTAGGCTTTTAAAATACCAAACTTGACTCTCATACCCTCCCAAAATGAGGTCTTAGCTAAGCCCTTGTGTTTTTGTGAAAGGAATTCTTCTTCCTATCATAGGGTCTGCCGAGTGTGGCCCACGCAAAAAAAACTGTGCAGCTCTAAAAATGTCAAATTTTATGTTCCTGCTTGCTTTGTACCTTCGTGCTCATTTGCGAGCTTCTGTAGAAGTACTTGAGGCATACATTTAATTATCCTACAAGTAGTTATCTGTTCATACTCAACGATAAACTAAATTCAACGGCACTATTACGGTAACTCCTCAGAGGCGGACGCTGAGTGAGTCGAGTTGTGTGTCCTCTCGTCTCAATTTAATTAATCATAAAATGATATAGCTATTTGTGATTTTGCTGTTTCTCTTTGGTGCAACAATTATTGCAGATATATGCCGGGTTTAGTTCCAAACCTAACTTCTGATTAAATTTCATTTTTTATATACCAATAAACATCAAATTTTGTTGGCACAACCCCACCCACAAGTTTGTGGCCACCTCAGCTGGCGTGCGCACCTTTTTAGGTATATGGCAGCGTTGTAGTATGTACACTACGGTTATCATCATGCGTTATCAAATGTTTATACTTAATAAAATAGTCATTTGATTTTCTCAGTGTCACTTTTTCAATAGAAAAATAATCGTTCGTTATCGTTCTTGCACTTGTAGAAGCACTAGATCATATTTTCACTTTTTCGGCCTTTTTCCTGTTTGTTCCGGAAAAAACCGAAAAAACCATTTTTCCGGTCGCTTAAATTTTTCCGTAAAAGACCAACCCTGATCTGGTTTGCTTCGCGGCGATGTCTAGTGCAAAACTTTGCCTATCAAAGATCAGTGGACAGAGTGTTGAACAATTTGGCCATTGTAAAGAACAGGGGCGGAGCAGTATTATAAGCTTATTCTTAAGCCTAAGCCTAATCCTAAGCCTAAGCTTAAGCCCAAGCCTAAGCCTAAGCGAAGCCAAACAATTAGTCTAAAGTTTTAGCTTACTCTATTCTAGTTCCACAGAAAAACGTTACGCCCCTGATCTTTACATGGGCCAACAATTTGAAGCCCGAATCAAAAGTCTTTTTTATAAGAATATATACAATGCATGCAGCGACTATGACGAGCCTACTGAATGGAATTTCGTGCGCTGTTCGGTTATAATTCCATTAGCCAGAATCCCCATTTTTAATTGGCCTAAACTGTATTTGTTTTCTTTTGCGTTCATTTAAAACTGCATGCTGTAGCATATTCAATATCAAAGCGGCTTGTATTAGTCGTTTTAACGTGGAATTTCTCATATTTTGCAAAAAAGCGCACACGCGCGGGGGCGGATCGCAAAGACACCGCGATGCCAATATGTTATTTCAATATTTATTCATTAGGTGCGGTTTTGTGAAAAAATTTTTTTCGGCATTAAATTCTGCCTCGCGTCAAAATTTTCAGTACTCAAAATCAGAGTCACTACCCACCGCCATACGTCTGCTGCGCTACTGTCCGAAGATCCTCAAAAGTGTCTAAAATAAAAAGCAGGATGAATTTATGCTAATATGAGCTCAAATTGTTTTTTGAAATGATATTGAAATAGTTGAAAATTTCAGCGGTAGACGATGATATGTTGCCGACGTTTAATTTTAGAACGGATTTTTTGTTAAGTTTTTGTATTTTCTACCAGCTGCGATTCTTGGGACGTAACCAGAAATTTATTTTGATGTCGGATATTAGCTACGACTGCAAGTATTTTACGGGCGAGCGCACTGTACTACCCGAATAAGAGGGGGGTTGATATTTATTTGGCCTCTGCTGAAGGTACCCTGTGTTATTCGGTTACGGACTATTATTTATTTTCAACCCACCCTCCGCCACCATTCGTTACTGATATATATCCGGTATTTCAACTATCCGTTAAATAAACGCTTATTTGTCTTGTTTCAAAATCCTGAGTGATAACGCAAGGTTATACTTAGGAATGTAGTTTCAAATCTTAAACTTTCGAATTCAACCGTATTTGTTGCTGGAGTCATTTACACACTACAATTAGGAATAAATGACATTTATAAACTAATTAGGGTTTAGGGACTCTTTCCGCTTACGGACTCTTATCAGGGAGACGGACTCCGATTGATTGGGACTCAAAATGAAGACCCTCTTTCATATTACCCCCTCTTATTCAGGTCACTACAGTAGTTAAAGTTAAAACTGTTCAATTAATCCCATGGAAATGTCATGGAATATAAATAGTAAAACTAGCTAATAACTGCACAGAACATTTGAACCAAAAGACGAGGTGAAATTTCTAAGAAAAGCCAGCAACAGCAAAACTGTTCATGCATACTTGATTATGTTGTCTAAAAATATATTTTAGTTAAATTTAGTAGCAGTGTAGGAATAAACAATACAAAAGTTAGCTCGCCTACAAGTGTATTGCCAGAATTTGATTTGACAAATATAACCTTAATTTAAATATTTTCCGTATCGAACCTATGATTTCGAGCAAGACAAAGTTTTAGTAAAATATGCTTTTTTCGCTAGCCAGAAATTTCCACAAGATATATCTCGCTATCGTCTTTGTACATCCTTTCCATTCGTGCGCAATATACTCTGGTGACAGAAAACCTGCATTTGATTTTATATACAAGATCTGCCTACATATTTGTTTTATTTTATTTTTTAATATGAAATAGAGTTATTTCCGTTTGCAAAGTGCAAGTCACTAGAAATTTTGGTGCTTCTCATACTTTTATGACACCAGCCTTGGTAAAGTATGAATTCATTAAGATTGTTCTTTAATCTTTAAACAATTTTTGTTATCTATCTATTAAAGTTGGAACGCCCCACATACGTATTTTGGGCAAATTTCCAGCATTACTTTGTTTACAAAAATTTCTTAGGAAATACACGTGATTGATTGTTCTTTGTTCTATGAAAAGAAAATTTGCGTGGAAATTTTTGTGTTTTCGCTAACTTTGCGCAATGCGCAAACTGGTAGACTAATTATTATTATTGTTGTTGTTATTATTATTATTATTATTATTATTATTATTATTCTTATTCTATATGAAGCAAAACCGGGTTTTGTTAAATAATTATATTTGTGCTACAGTTGAATTAGATTGACGCATTTTAATCATTGCGACCCACTACGTGATATGGTCAACCATGAGTGGATGATGCGTCATACTTGAACAAGAGTATACAACTGGATACATTCTGTGTATAAAAGAATGTACTCGGCACGCGTTGCGTTTTTGGCCTACTTCCTATTTTTAGAGGCGGGCACTGTAGGTGGCTGTGCCACACTTAAACCTATTTCAAACTAAAACTAAAATATAAAATAAAACCCTATATCAAAACCACACCTTAAGGGAGTCCCTGGCTCCACCTAGTCTCTCTTAGAACTTAAGTTAGGCTTAGGCGTTGCTACAAGGCGTAGAAATTGGTAAAACTATGCTATGGCGGCTGTGTCCGCAATGTAACTTACCTGGGGCCCTGCGTGGCCATTTAGTACTCGTTGATTAGTATTGTATATTGTAATGGCTATGTTCGCGACTAAGGACATAGCTAGGCTATGTCAGCACCAAAATGGTGCTTTGTTCTTGTGTGTGTCTCCGGTTATTGTTGTTGTTGTTGAAGGTACCGGATGTGTGGCTCTGGACCTCAACCGCATTGCGGACACCCAATTGTGGGTGTCGGCAAAAATGCAAATGAGGTCGAGATGCCGAAATGGGTAGCCAGGACCGGAATCAGTCTTGGTTTTGGAGCTAGTCAGAACGGACGTCTAATTTTGCGTTGAAGTGTGCATATTATACCTACAGTTTTCGAGTTTTGCGTTGGTGTATTTGGGTTAAATGCGGAAGTTCTTAGTAAGTAAGGTTGAATTGAATTTGATTAAGAATAGTTACTGTGGCATAGAATGTGAAGGAATTACGGCTTACGGCGTTAATCGGCAGTGCGCAAGGCGCGGAAATTACCCAGTATAGAATACTGGTGTTATGTGTTAAACAGGAAACTTGGGGTATTACCGGAGAACCTGGGAAAAGTAGTCTAATAAATCTAACGGGGTTAGATTTATTATTCTACAACGGCTTGGCCAAATCTAACGGGGTTAGATTGGTCGGAAATTTGGTGTAACTCGAACGGGGTTAGAGTACACGGTTTTACGGGGTGTAATTCTAACGGGGTTAGGATTGCACGGATTCTGGAAAACGGTAAAAGTATTGGGTACGGTAAAGCCAGTGGCTGGACTAAACCAGATTCAGGCGTCGGCTTTAAGGATTCCGGCTCGGGTTGCCAGTTAAATTGCATAACCTGTAATTTGCTGGTATTAAATATTGAATATTCGGTGTCATACGGGTTTCGGGTTGGGATTTATAATAAACATTTACCGGCCGCGTTTTACTAAATCAGAGCGATAAGCATACATCGAGATAAAGAACATAACAGGCGATACAGGATACCGGCTTAAGGCAAAATCACGAACTTCTCACATGGTGACCACGACGGTCTCGATGCTGATTTAGTTGGTGGTCGGTGTGAAAGGAAATAGTTGGAAAAAGGAGAAAGGAATTTCTGGGTGTAAAAGGAAAAGGCTGTTATTGGAAACACAGGATCTGAACGATCGTGTTGTGGAAAATAACAGGGAATACAGGCGGAAAAGGAAACTGGGCTGTGAGTATCTACTGCGCGAAAGGGCAACAGATACTGACATTACTGGATAGTACAGGCTAAAGGCTGTTATTGGAAACACAGGATCTGAACGATCGTGTTGTGGAAAATAACAGGGAATACAGGCTGAAAAGGAAACTGGGCTGTGAGTATCTACTGCGCGAAAGGGCAACAGATACTGACATTACTGGATAGTACAAGCTAAAGGCTGTTATTGGAAACACAGGATCTGAACGATCGTGTTGTGGAAAATAACAGGGAATACAGGCTGAAAAGGAAACTGGGCTGTGAGTATCTACTGCGCGAAAGGGCAACAGATACTGACATTACTGGATAGTACAGGCTAAAGGCTGTTATTGGAAACACAGGATCTGAACGATCGTGTTGTGGAAAATAACAACGAGTACAGGCTGAAAAAGAAACTGGGCTGTCAGTATCTACTGCGCGAAAGGGCAACAGATACTGACATTACTGGATAATACAGGCTAAAGGCTGTTATTGGAAACACAGGATCTGAACGATCGTGTTGTGGAAAATAACAAGGAGTACAGGCTGAAAAGGAAACTGGGCTGTGAGTATCTACTGCGCGAAAGGGCAACAGATACTGACATTACGGGATAATACAGGCTGTGAATTAGTTCGACAGTTACACTTGAGGCTGTGCCGCAAGTACGTGGAACTGATTCAGGAGTTAACGGATTGAAATCAGGCTGAAAAGGAAATCGGGCTGTGAGTATCTACTGCGCGAAAGGGCAACAGATACTGACATTACTGGATAGTACAGGCTGTGAATTAGTTCGACAGTTATACTTGGGGCTGTGCCGCAAGTACGTGGAACTAGTTCAGGAACAGGCGAATTGAAAGTGAAAATTCTCGGGGTGAAGAGACGAAAATGGGAAAAAACGGTCGGAAACTGGTGAAATTGGCATACTTAGGAACTATTGTGTTCGTAAGTACCGGGCTAAAATTTGAAACGGAACGGTTACAGGCATCGGCAGTATTGGTCAAAAACATCTGAAAAATTGTCAAAAATTCAGTTGTTTTTGGACCTGGTGAAGTGAAATGCGCGAGAAAGGCAAAAAGGATACGGCATTGAACTCAGGGCATATCAAGGACGGAAGTAAACCCTTAACACTTGCGCTATAAGGGTTTACGGAAATTTCGGTTGGCGTCGGCACGAGATCTAGGTACTTGTAACAAGTAGCTAGCTAACAAGGAGCAATCTCGGGTGAAAACCGGAGCTGAAAGTTGGCCTGACGCGAGATAGCGGCTGGCAAACGTGAATAAAAGTTGGAAAGGAGTTCAAGGAACGATTCAGGAGTATTTTGCTTGGGGCAAGGCCACAAGTTTTCAAATCGGGTGCCGTATTCAGCGAGTGAATAAGGCTGTGAAACGAAATCTCGGGAGTAGCTAAGTAAAAAGGTCGAAAAATCGTCGAAGGTGCTTGGGGCTGAAACATTTAGGAACTGTATAGTTCGTAAATACCCAGAGCACGTTCTTGGAAGAAATTTTGAACCGGGCGAAAAGTTTCGGGCCAAAAATTACGAAAAATTGGCCGGTCAGAAAAGTGGTGTTTTATATATATAAAACACAATAACACTGGTGTGGGAAATAGTTTACAGAGATTGGCTGAAAGTGCGATTTCGGAAAAGGAGAATGCCGTTGTACAGGACCCCAACTACGGCGGTAGAACAGGAAGCGGTAGCAAGGGCTACGGCGCGTGAAAGCAGGGTGACAACACGAAGTATGTCACGCGAGCTTCAGGCAGAACCGGGTAAAGAAATCGAGGAGATTTCGTTACCGAGTACAATCGTGTTAGACGGGCAGCATACCGGAATGAGAGCGCAAGAGGATGCAGGCATACGGCAAGGGAGTCATAGACTCGCTTATGCATCGGAGGGAAGCACAGGACATGGCGGTGTTGTAGATTCAGGCATGTCCTATCCTCGGATGACAGCGGAATATCAAAACGAGAGACAAGATCTGGAGGATTCGGGCGTATGTCGACCAGAACCGAGATACGCAATACCGAACCCGGCTATGGTGGAAGGAAATAGTTCGGAAACAGGCATGAGATGGACTCAGGCATATAGCGGGACGGAGCCGTCACGCAGGATAAATATGATTAGGCCGCATCCACAATTAGAAATGGATGGGCCGTTGGCAAACTGGTCGGTGGAACAACGCATGTCCATGGGACATGGGTTACAGCGACAACAGGCTTCCACCCAGGTGCAAGGAATAGGAGCACGGAGCCAGGATAGTGTGAAGGCAGTGGAAGAAGATAGAGGTCGCAGTCCGGGGGTGCCTCAGGCACGCTCGAGGGCGACGTCTATTCAGGAATCAGAAGAGGAGGATGACGAAATCAAGGAATTGACTCGGGCATTCGAACGGGGTCTGAAGTCGAAACATAGTGAGAAGTTTCGAAAGTTGTGGAGTAAATTGGAAAGTGAAATGGGTCAGAGGCCGGAGTCAAGGCAGAGTCACAGATCAGGCAGAGTGAGTCGGATGTCGAATAAGGACGACGTTAACCGGCAATCTGTGACAAACGAGTACCGGGAAGTTACGCGAATGCATGGAGCAGGGGAACAAGCCTGCTCGATGTCGATGGGAAATCAGGAGATGCCGAAAGGAGGGGTGGCACCCCACCCTGTCCCTATGGGTTACCGACAGGCGAGTTATCCGGTGTTGACCCAACCATTGGCGGGGAATGCATATCAGGCATTTCCGGCACAACCAGGAGGGGCTCCGCAAGCGAACGCAAGTTGGCAAGAACCGGTCATGCAAACACCGAGGATGACGGGTTTTGCGGAGATGCCACAGTTACAGGCAATGGGGAATATGGCAAATCGGGTACCACAGTATATGGGGTACGCGAATCAGGGTGCACCACAGATCGTGGTGAAAATGCTGCAGAAATTGCCGTTGCAAAATTTCGAAGGCAAGTCAGACTTTGGAATTTGGTACAGGAAATTTGAACGGGTGATGCAAACGGCTAAAATTGTCGACAGCGAGTCCAAAATAAATCACTTCAGGAATCATGTGAAAGGACTGGCTGATCAGTATTTGGATATTTTGGAAGAGCGGTATGGACCATACGGCTCAGAGGAGTTCGGGCTATTAGTGCGCGAATTCCAGGAAAGGTTTGGAGAATCGACGGACCTGTCGAATAGAATGGCAGCGTTCCAGAGGATCAGGCAAAAAGGGGACGTGAGCGAATACGCTGACGAGCTGCAGTCTTACTGGGTAAGATATTTGGAGAAACAGTTTGCGAATACGGAGGAAAGCAGGGACTTGTTGTGTCAGACATTTGTGAACAACTCGTTCCCGGAAATGAAACAACGGCTGCAACTGGGTATAGTAGAGTCGTTTGAGGAGTTGCGGCGCCGTGCCTTGAAGTTGCAGAGGCAACTTGAAGCTGACGGCACGTTGAACGTGAAGGAAAAAGGGAGTAAAATGGAGTTGAAACAGGAACAGCAAACGGGTGCGTCGAATGCACAACAGGCAAGGCAAAATACTGGCGCCGGGAATACGCGGCGACAGCAGGCAGGACGTGCTCGTGTGAATAACCAGGAGCAAACGGAGGCACAGGGTTCAGGACAGGGTCAGCAGGTTGTATCTGACCAGGTGCCACGGGATTCAGAGCGGGTCAGGAAATTAAGGGAAGTTGGTTCGTGCTTCTTTTGTGAAGGACAGGGACATATCGCACGAGAATGTTTAGTAAAGGCGAGTAGACAGGGTGCAAGTGGAGCCGCGGTGCAGCAGAATAATGCTGGCAACGCTGGAAACAGGCAAGGACAGGCACAAGGAGGGCAAGGAGGGAGATTCCCGCCTTGCGTTCATTGTAACAGGACGAATCACCCGTCGAATGAGTGTTTTCGGGCAAATCGCCTACCGATACCGGGGTTGAACGCACCGTTACCCCCGATGACGTCGGCGAGCAGTAACCAGGTACAAGGCCCAGTGATATTACAGAGGCAAAAGGAAGTCCTGGGGCCGTGTATATCGTCACCTACGGCCGCAGCGCAGGATAGTGGGGCACCTAGTATACGGATACGGAAAATTCATGAGGATCCGTTGCCTTCGGTTATGAAGGTGGCGAAGTTACCTGTTATAGCTAATGTATGGACAGAGGCAGAGGAACTGCGTCTGGAGGAAAACCGCACACAGCGGATCGCGTCGGTGAATGTAACGGAGATGGAGGTTTCGCAAGTAGAACCTACATCGTCAGGCGAGGCTCAGAAGCGATCGAGTGTGCCAAGTCGGGGGGCGTCGACAGCGACGTCACCTGTAGAGATAACAGATGGAAAGAAAAAGAAATGGAAAAAGAAGGAAGGCGTAGTGGAGGTGAACTTGGATGGGTCAAGCGAGGAGGAACAAATGGATACGGAGACGGTAGAGAAAGGAGCAGAGCGGATGGATATACCATCGGCAAGGCCAGGTGTGGACCAATTGTGCACACCAGAGGCAACCGGGAAAAGAAAAGGCGTAGGAAAAGGGAAACAGTTAGTGGGTAGCGGAAGCGCATCGGACGGCGCTTCGGTTACGACGATTAAAAAAGAATGGAAGGTGCTGGACCCGGAGGCGTATCAGGAGGGGAGGTACCCACGGATGCCGACGGATACTTCTTCGGTCGTGGAAGGTTCACCCTTCCTAGCGCAGCCGTGCGTAACTCCTCCTCCCCCGCCGTTGCCGGAAGGAGCGGCTGGAGACCAGCGGCAGAGGGCTCACGAGCATGTGTCCGGTGCGGAACAGCTGGTGAGGCGGACTGAGGAAAAGGTAAAGGAGAAGGAAGCCGAGCGTCAGGTGATGATGGAAAAGTTGAATAAGGCATTGGAAGAGGTTATGACGCTCGTTGGGGAAAAGAGGCAGCTGGAGAACCAGGTGCAAGAGTTGGCTGAGGAAAACGACAGGCTGAAAAAGAGAGTTGCTGGAGATAGATGGGAAGAGTCACCGGAGCCGTCCGACGACAGGACGTCTGCGAGTCAAAAGGGAGCGTTGAAGAGACAGAGGTCTCTAACGCCAGGACAGGTGAGGTCGCAGTCGGAGTCAGAGGAAAAACCGAGCACGAGTCTGGGTCAGCCACCGGCACCGGGATATATCGCGGTGCGAGGGCCGGATGGAAAGTTGAAATGGAGATTTGATAAGGACGCGAGGAAAAGGGCAATGGCCCAGAGGGCGCGCGTTAGTCCGATGAGGCCAACGGGCGGATATGTACGACCGGCTGCAGGGTCGGTGGTGAGTAGAATCGGACCAAGGCAGGCGAATCCGGTGTATAGTGCATCGGCTGTGCGATCACAGACAGCGCCTGGGTACCGAGGATCTGGAGCAGTAACGCAGAGGGTGGTTGGTAGTCCACCAGCTGGGTCGTCAGGGGTACGGCCACGAGTCCGGCAAGTGTCGGGCGAGCGGTACCCTGTACGAGTTGGCGGTCACGTGGGACAACCGCAAGTGGCACCTGGACGTGGCTATTACAATCAACAAGTGGAGAACGTACGGCAGGCGATGCGAGAAAGTCGTCAAGTGGAACGACAGCACCAGCAGCAACGGGCGTCGCGATCGGTGGCGCGCGATAAACTGCGTCGAAGTCACTTTTAACGGATCGGTAATAGACGTTTATTGTGGGTATTAGTTCGGTGATGTTTCGGGGGTAATGCTACGGGGTGCTAGGGTTGTACTGGTACGCTGGGTATTTTATAGTGGAGTGACTTTATTAGGGATCATATCGGTAGTCGGGTCGTTAGTTTGGAAATGGTTCTGGGGGTAATGTTGAACGGGTGCTGGGGTACGCTGGTACGCGATGTAATTTGTTGGACTGTGGGACGCATTGATAAGTTCGTCGTGGGTCATGTTACGGGTTGCTATTGTTGTTTGACAAAAACTTTAAAAATTAAAGAAAAATAAATAAAAGAAAGAAAATGAAAATAAAAATTGTTGTTTGTTATTGTGTTAATTATTGTGGATTTACGCTTTTTAGCGACGGCAAAAAAGGCAGTAAATAGGGCCATAAAATTTGTTCGATGCCAGGGTCGGCATCTGTGCCGAAGGGGGGATGTAGGTGGCTCTGCCACACTTAAACCTATTTCAAACTAAAACTAAAATATAAAATAAAACCCGATATCAAAACCACACCTTAAGGGAGTCCCTGGCTCCACCTAGTCTCTCTTAGAACTTAAGTTAGGCTTAGGCGTTGCTACAAGGCGTAGAAATTGGTAAAACTATGCTATGGCGGCTGTGTCCGCAATGTAACTTACCTGGGGCCCTGCGTGGCCATTTAGTACTCGTTGATTAGTATTGCATATTGTAATGGCTATGTTCGCGACTAAGGACATAGCTAGGCTATGTCAGCACCAAAATGGTGCTTTGTTCTTGTGTGTGTCTCGGGATTATTGTTGTTGTTGTTGAAGGTACCGGGTGTGTGGCTCTGGACCTCAACCGCATCGCGGACACCCAATTGTGGGTGTCGGCAAAAATGCAAATGAGGTCGAGATGCCGAAATGGGTAGCCAGGACCGGAATCAGTCTTGGTTTTGGAGCTAGTCAGAACGGACGTCTAATTTTGCGTTGAAGTGTGCATATTATACCTACAGTTTTCGAGTTTTGCGTTGGTGTATTTGGGTTAAAGGCGGAAGTTCTTAGTAAGTAAGGTTGAATTGAATTTGATTAAGAATAGTCACTGTGGCATAGAATGTGAAGGAATTACGGCTTACAGCGTTAATCGGCAGTGCGCAAGGCGCGGAAATTACCCAGTATAGAATACTGGTGTTATGTGTTAAACAGGAAACTTGGGGTATTACCGGAGAACCTGGGAAAAGTAGTCTAATAAATCTAACGGGGTTAGATTTATTATTCTACAACGGCTTGGCCAAATCTAACGGGTTAGATTGGTCGGAAATTTGGTGTAACTCTAACGGGGTTAGAGTACACGGTTTTACGGGGTGTAATTCTAACGGGGTTAGGATTGCACGGATTCTGGAAAACGGTAAAAGTATTGGGTACGGTAAAGCCAGTGGCTGGACTAAACCAGATTCAGGCGTCGGCTTTAAGGATTCCGGCTCGGGTTGCCAGTTAAATTGCATAACCTGTAATTTGCTGGTATTAAATATTGAATATTCGGTGTCATACGGGTTTCGGGTTGGGATTTATAATAAACATTTACCGGCCGCGTTTTACTAAATCAGAGCGATAAGCATACATCGAGATAAAGAACATAACAGGCGATACAGGATACCGGCTTAAGGCAAAATCACGAACTTCTCACAGGCACAACCTGTGCGAATGGTGACACATTAAGTATCCGGCATCAAAAATTGCTCCGCTCATAGTTTAATATGAGGGTTGGCAAAAAATGTAACACCGGCTGTTAGATTTTGTACCACGCGGAACCCCAACAGTTGCACACTATTGTATCATGCACTCTTAGTTCAACTAAGAAAAACGCTGCCCACTAAATGTTTAATGCTTTTGAAAAATAATAATAATTGTTTCCATAAACGTAATTAAAAACTGGTGCTTAATCAAGTTTCATTTCGGGCGAGTATAAATTTGCGTAATAGTTTACCGTGTTATCGTCAACGACCGAAAAGCCTTTTTACCTTTAACATTAATAGAATCTCTATTTATTGTTATACTTGTGCACACACGTCACTTTTTTTGTCAATTGGCATTTGAAGATTTAGTAGCCGACATTTTATGTTGTCAAATTGGCCTTAGTGTTTAAACTATGATTTTGACAAGCTGACGCTTAACTTTAAGCCTAATTCCTCGGCACAATCGTGACCCTTTACAAGCCTAGTACACAAAGATGAGAAAGGTATCAACTTAATGACGTGTTTTTAGCTTTCATCGGTCCAGTGAAGAATTGATAATTTTACAGAATGATTCACTTCGGCTCAGTAGCTATTGAAAGCACTTGTTGATTGAGACAAGCTGTTTGTTGTACTACTGACGACCATAACATTTGAAGCAGGGCCGAAACAGCCGTCCCTATACCCCCGATTTGGGAGACCCCACCACTAAAGGTGCTCCCACCCTAACCAGTTGAAACAAAAACCGCTGAAATATTAAAATACGTCTGGCTTCTCGCTCGCTTTGCACGCGAGTTTGACGGCCCCCAAACTAGAGTTTGGGAGAATCGAGGTTATTATGTTTTACACTGATTCAAAATGCATTCAAAGACGATTAGAAAAAAGCAATATTTGTATTTTATAAGTAACTAATAATTAATACTACAGTCATTGGTCATATAACGTTTTACGGGCTCGGAGGTCATTGTTATTGCACACACTTTAGGCCTACAAGAAAAATACAATGCGAACACTGCGTAATTTGAAAACGAACATAAAGCACGGATTTAAATGAAACAAATATGCTAAATTGTGATGCTTTCATCTAAAAGCTGTAACCGTGTGATTCTAAGGGATACTAAGCAGAATGGTGGGCCTGTCGGACCCCAATTCCTCCCAGATTGAGCGCTTTTCTAATATATAAATGCGAACGCATTTCAAAACTATTTCAGTTGAATTTAAGTTGTTTTAATAATAAAATTGTTAGTACAGGCGGTTTGCAGGGCGGGAGCTCCAATTATGCTAAGTATCCGTTCAAATCGCACGGGGTCCCGGGGGCGGTAGCGTAATGCAAACATAACTCAAAATTGACGCAGAAATTTTTCGCACTAGAAACTGGTTTTTAAAACAGGAAAACAAAATAATTCTTCGATGTTACAAGTGAAAAAGTTTTCTCACATTTCCGTAGTGTAGGGGGGAAACTACAAATGTGCCATTTTGGCTACGATTCAGAAGCAACAAAGCTGTTCAATAACTGGTAATTTGATAAACAGTGCCGGAGCAAACAGGGCTGGTGCTCCCACTAAACTCCAAGGAAGGGGCCCCCAATCGCACGAGTGAAGCGATAGAGAAGCCAGGCGCATTTTAAAATTTCGGAGGTTTTTATTTCAACCGGTTAAAGTGGGGGCCCTGTATGGGCGGCTGCCCCCGAATGGAGGGTATGGGAGATGGCTGCTTCGGCCCTGTTGATAAAATAATATGCAATATACAGACATTTGAGAATATCTGCACTGATGTCAACGATATAATACGTTTACTGTGACTTTCACGCTGTTGTATCGGATTTCACAACCAGACTTCATTTTTATCGCAGTATGAAAATATAAAAAAATTGAATTTTATCTTTTAAACATTTATCAATCAATCAATGAGAATTCTGTTAGCGGAAAAGTGTGATTTTATTGATATTAAAGATGTTTAACGACTGAATCAAACAGTTATCTGACCACATATCTACATTCGACAACAAAATTGACAAAAAATGGCGGTACCAAACGGCGAACAGTTTTCAGAAAAACGCTACGCAACGTGGGATGATGTGAGCACACAGTCCAGCGGTTCCCTGCCTCGTTTTGGATCACGCCGTCCAGTAGTAAAACAACCCAAAGCTGGTATTTGCTGGAAGTGTAAGGTATGTTTGATGGATTTTAAGTGGAAGAATGTTTGCCAGTAAAGTTGTAAAGCAGGTACTTTTTGTAGGGTCTGTTCGGTTATCCCCCACCCCGCCCCGTTTGCCCAAAAGTGGAAGATTTTGAAAATTTTTGCATATTTGAGCTTCTAATGATATGTTTTGATCATTCATATCCAAATTTGAATTTTTTGAAAAATTCGATCTTTTATGGTCCCAAAGTCCCCCCGCCCCTCTGGAACCCAAAAATACCTGATTTGGCGCCGATCCAAATCGTTGGCAGCGCGCGAAATCAGTTATTTGACAATAACTGTTAACCAATCGTCTGATTACAAATATATAACACCACTGGACACAGCTCCTTAAGGGGCATCGAATGATATATGATTTGTCACAGTTTTTGACAATTTGTTTTTGGTCCGGGGACCTTGGGACCTTAAAAAATCGAATTTTTCAAAATTACAAATTTGGCCATGAAATCATCAGAAGAGGCCATGAAAAGCTGAAATATGCAAAAAATTTCAAAATCTGACAACTTTTCGGCGAACGCGGGCTGGGGATAACCAAAATGACTCTTTTTAACTCCCGCCACACTAGTATAATAGTTTGAACACATTGAAATATATACTTACGTTTTAAATTGTACAAACATCAGCCCATGTTACTTTAAGAGGTGCCCCAGCTTTTTCACTAGACTGCCATAGAGTATGCGCAAACTAAACCGAAGTTTTTTGAATTTTGGCATGTTTTAAGAAATCAAGAAATTATCATGGAAAAAATATGCAGGAATGGGGTTAAATATTTTAACTCAGGTTTGAATAACAGAGTTTCGAATTTCTTTTCGTCAGCTTCAGCTGGTTTAGTCGTCGAACAATGCAATGCAAAAAATGGTGAGTCAAAATGACTCTCTCTGAAATAAGCTTTTCCTGACTACATAAACTGAGTAAAACTTTGACTCCGATAGAGTCAAGTTCGACCCAATTTGACTCTAGCGGAGCCAAATTTTGACTCAGTTTGTGTAGTCAGGAAAAGCCTATTTCGGAGAGAGTCAATTTAACTCACCATTTGTTGCAGAGTGCAAATTTATTCCAAAAACTTTTTACACAATGACATTTCGAATCTGGATAACCGGTGAGTATGACTACTATAAAAGCAGCGTTTATTATGAAAAAAGCACCGAAAATATCTACAGTAACAGAAGCAAGTTGATCAGCATCGATTGGTTACCTACATTTATCTAGTAAAAGCAAGATGAGTTATGATATGGCATATTTTTACTCTCATTATGTTTCGTTTCTTTAATGCCGTATCGTCCAAATTTTTTTAATTTTATATCAAAGGCTTCCAAACAGATAATTATTAATTTCAGGAACATAAAATGGTCAAAAAATGCAATTGGTTCGCTTTGCGCTATTTAATTTGTTTCCCATTTGGATTGATCTGCTGTTTACGAGAACTGTATGAAGACTTCTGCGGAAATTGTGGATTTGTTGAAAAATTTCCGTATACCGTAACCGTTAGGAGATGAAACCACGTTAAATACTACGGTGTCAACGTTCACTTTGCTTTCAGTGTCGCGGCTACCGGCTTCGATATTCCAATTGGGTGAACCGACCGCGCACAAAGGGGCGGCCGACAAAACCATCCGCCATTGCGATTTCGAAACATTTTACGCCTTTAGCGCAGTAAAACTCAATCTTATTTCGCTTTTCACAAGCTTCAATCGAAAATTTTCTACCGGATTTTCATATCCGCCCCTGTTTTGGATAAGCTGCTTCTCCCAATGTTGATACCTTCCAAAGGGACCAATTTGGCACGCGTCTGGAGGGCTTGAACACCATAGCCGCGGCCCTGCCTACCCCAATCATAATAGAAGTGCAGCTGAAAACGCTGGATAGTGCTTATGTTGGAGTTGGCTTAAATATAGGTTTGTGACAGTGCCGTATCGAGGATTTTGAAAAGGAACGAAGGAACGTTATATAGAAATTTTTGAAAGTTTGTTTGTGCTACAAATAAGCAGTGATACGCCGAGCATGACGTCATGCAAGCATGCGTTCAGCCAAAATGAAAAAAGATCATGAATGAACGACTAAAACGATGAATGCATGAGAAAGAACTGACAGGTTTAGATGTTTCTCACGTTTTGAATTTCTGAGATACATAAGCATATACGGACGCATATTCTTCGCGAGCTAACAGTTGACAAAAGTTGCCCAGAAATGCCGGGACGGATTTTATGCCAAACTGCCGCTCCGAAGTTTACTCAAAAATAAACGAACCATATCAAATCTGGCAACAACTGTGATTTTTAGTAGGTAACTAAAAGAGTCACCAGACGCAGAGTCGTTTAAAAAACCTTTGCAAGTGAAGCGATCGAGATGCCAGCACATTGTTTTGCATTAAATGTTTTAATTTCCAAAACAAATTTTTTGTTTCATTGCGTTTTATAGGGGCTGTCAGAAACACCCATGGTTTGTGAAAAAAATTTTCACATTTAAAAACGCTGCGACTCAAACGAAACAAGATGAGTTTTGGGAAGTTTCAAATTTGGTTTCGAAAACCGCATTGGAAGTCAAGAAAAACTAAAAATATGGAAATATGAAAAAAGTATACAACTAAAACAAGTATGCGGAAACAAACGCGAACAAAAATGGAAGAAAGAAAAGTCCCCACAAAATACACTTATATTTGTAAAATCAACAACAAACAGCGAAACGATAGCATATTACAACAACGATTCAGCATATCTGCTTGTTCCCTTCAACACTCTGTCATTTTCAAGGTGCCCATACTAGAATAATTGACCGGTCCGCCGTGTAACATTTGAGCGTTCGGTTGAACTGTGCCACTGCGAGGAACTTTGACATCAGTTTCGGAACCATATTTGACCAAATTACGCAACGGTGAACTAGCTCGACTTGAAGCTGGGCTATGAAACGGAACACTGCGTTGTTTTGAACGCAGCTCAGATGGGACAAGAGACTGCGTACCGAAGTTAGCAGAACCGCCAGTATCACTGCTAAAACTCGTTAGACGAGATCGTGACCAATCGACAGAGTCATCTATTGGCGGTTGTTTTTCGTATTTTGAAATATCAAACTGCGAGCCTAAACTGCCCAAAATACTATCGGCGTGGTCTGGTACCGCGTCTGCAGATGGTAGCGAAGATTGCGGCGGTGTCGGCGGTTGAATGGTAACTTTTGTCCGTGGATTCCAAAGTGATTTGTTTTCTGTATCCGCACGGCCTTTTGTGTAGTCTTTGGAAATATTGTTTAAGTTTGCTTTCAATTGAAGCAGTTTCGCTTTTCGACGCTGGCGACAGTAGCGGCAGTGCACGAAAATGGCAATGATAAATGCGGTAATGAGGAAGATTCCGAAAAATATGGCTAAACCGCGGAAAAAACGTTCGAGCGTTCGAGATCGACACCATGGTTGCCAGCCTAAAACAGAAAAAACACCGTCGATAATAACCAATCGCCTGCCCACTGAGACTATGTCCAAACCTAAGCCTGACATCAATTTCAAACGTAAGCTAAAGCTGTCCAGTGTTTAGGTTCCTCAGTCTCTCTATCTCTCAATGGGCTGGCTGACCCCTATAATTAACTTGATTAAGAAACACCGTGACTACCACTTCAGCACCGTTTAAAAACCGACTTGATTATACAGTGTAACACCAATTTTTTTCAAAATTTAAGCATCGCTAAGTCGTATTGAACGTTTATAAACCAAATTGCGTTGACGAAATCTCCCGAGACAATTAATTTGCTCCAATACGCCACTGAATATTAAGCCACTTTTTTCAACATCTGTTCACTTTGAAAGGCCAGCTGATGTGATTGCGAAGCTAAAAAAATTAAACTTTTACATTTAATATGTTGTCAAAATGCATCTTGACACATTATTTACCTTTATTCCACTGTCCGTCTTTACACACGTACGCACTGTCGCCTTTGATCCAATGCGTGGGATGACACAAAAATTTCACTGCATTTCCATCGAGATACGTTTTGCCATAACTTGGACGAATCATTAAATGTTCAGGCCATTCGAGTGTCACAGCACCGCAGCTTACAAACCACTTTGTGGCATCAGATTTATCCGACTCAAAAATTGACCAAAAATTTGTTACTTCTGCGGCAATGTCACGCAAACTCAACAACAAATAATCATACTTGCACAGTATATCGGCCGATCCACAAGCGGTATCTAATTGGCTACCGCTAGCCGGGCATTTAAAATCAATGCCCGTTGGTCCGCCTAACTGGACGTAATCTCCCGACGAACCAGTCAGCAGCGAGCATTTGCCTAAAATCTCACTGAACGCGTCCAACGAAATTCGACGCAAACGAGCGGAGCCAATCACATCGCGCGATGCAGGGAACGTTTGGGAAATAATTAAATCAGGATCGCGATATGCGTCAGAGTTGGGTGTTTGAAACGCCGATTGAAATTGAACTCCGTCCACCGTCCAACTTTTAATAAATTGATCAAATTCGTCTCCAGGTACAAAATCGTGTATGCCTTGACGACTACGAGGAAAGTTAGTGCCTGCGCTTTGGGCGAGCCGGTCCGATTTTAGGAGTTCATCCATGTGGTCTCCAGTGAATGTGCCTTAAAGTTAACCACTTTTTAGAGTCATGACAACCACTATAGCTACTTGTCCCATGTTAACGATAGAGGCACTGGAAGACAGAAAACAACACTTGGAGAGTAGGATGCTTAGTTTCCGGTTTAGCTTAGGTTTAGTAGACAGACCCTTTGTCATTCACATGATCAGGTACAACTGTACTAACAGAAACCTAGTTAAAGTGTAGTTTTTAAGACCAGAAATAGTATGAATAAGTAGTAAATTTAATCAACTGTGTTGTTATTTTCTCGTAAAAACATGCATGTACGTATGCATTACAATATGTAAACAAAAAATTACTCCAAGCTCAATACGAATGTTTTATTTCACTCATTGGCCAATGTATATATAAAACAAGTCAGTAACAGTGGTATAAGCATATTCCTAAACCTAAGTTCAAGCCTAAGCCTAAAGCGTAAAAATTAGCTTATCCTAAAAGTCTAAGCTTAATCCTAAGCAGAAAAATAGTTTAAAGCTTAAGCTTACTCTATTGCAGTTCCGCAAAAAATGTGCCGCCCTTGATGTTTATATGGACCGACTCATTCAATATATTCTGCACATTTTACCTAAAAGCCCAGCGACTGCTTCTTGATAAACATTTTCGTCGTTCCATTGAAATTCTCCAGCGCCCAGAGTTCTATACTCATACGGAATCCTGGAACAGTAATCGAAATTTCAGCTTTACATTTTAAAATTTAAATAGAAAAGAAAAACAACACAGATGCCTTTGTACAATTTTTCTTAAATTTTTCGAAATTTTCAAATCTTGGCATGGCTTAGCTTCAGGATTAGACTTAGGCTTAGGTTAAAGCTTGCAAAACAAAAAAAGCACCGTTAACAGGTTTATAGGTTTAGCATAAATATTCCGTTGCAAAATATGTGTATAGGTTATCTTGATCAATATATTGATTCATTAGGGCACTTTCTAACTGTGTATTGCGTCAGACTTACTTTTTACGTCTATGTTCCGGTGGCACGGCAACTAACACGTCAAGCATCCCGTACGATTCCTGCATATCGCTACGTGGATTAAAATTCGCCGCAAAACTTTCACGCACTCGTAGTCCAATACGGCTTTGTTCAAATACAATGTAGATTTCGCTTTGTGCTTCGCGATCTGGTCGAATGTATACCGTTACACCTGAAATAGTTCAAGACTGTTTCAAGCCTGGTCCAATATAAAGAACCAGGGCGGACCAGTGTTATAAGCATATTCTTAAGCCTAAGCCTAAGTCTAATCCTAAGCCTAAGCGTAAGAATGAGTTTATTTCTAAGCCTAAACCAAAGCCTAAGCCTCCTAAGCCAAGCAAAAAAATTAGTCTAAAGCTTAAGCTTACTCTATTCTATTCCTACAAAAAAACGTTCCGCCCCTGATCTTTATACATGGGCCCCAAGCATGCAACCCGAAAATGATCGGCCTCAGAAAAATTACGACGTCTGTATAAAGGTTTTATAGTTTCGCTAGTAACTCATCTACAACTTCTGCCTGTTGCTAGCAAAATTGTTCTTCCCATTTTGAGTTCGTTAATAGTTTATATGACCGTGTTCTTATAACTCTACAGCAGAATAAGAAATTTCAGACCTGTTTATTGAATGGATCGAGCTGCAAAATCGTGTTACCTAAATTAATGGATTCAGCCAATGTTTATTTGACAGTAGGAGTACATTTTGTGATATTTATCCAAAACGACTATAAAATACGCAATTAAAATACGTGTTGCGCGTATGAAAAACCGGTCAACATTGGTTTTAGGGGCGCAACCGTAGATTAAACGTATTCCTAAGCCTCAGTCTAAGCCTAAGCGTTGCAAAAGTGCGTTTCTAAGCCTAAGCCTAAACCTACGGCTAAGTAGAAACGTACTCCGTTAAAGGAGCACCAGAAACCTCGACGCCCCTAAAAGTAACATGGACCAAAAAAATCAATGTCGGTAATTTTCAACGAAACTGACCTTATAAAACTGTTGAAAGTTTGATTCAAAATTATCTACTACGACTACCTTTATGCCGTTGGGTTGCAAGCTCATTAAACCAATATATAATGCCTCCAATAATGATCATTGTTCGATAGCGAATTCGACGAAGGTCTTTTTTGACAAATATTTGGACCGTATCTGCGCCAGTCTCAGTGGCTGCAACCGCTGAAAGTTATACTCGTTTATCATTAGTTAAACTCAATATTACAAAAGTGAAAAGTTTAATAAGACGACCAATCAAAAAACACCGTAAATATTTAAAATACCGACCCTTGTGTTAAGATTGGAAGCGGAACTGTGTTTTTGCGAGACTGCAAGAGAATAAGCTTAAGCTTTACACTATTTTTTGCTTTGACTTTAGGCTATAAGAGTTAGGCATAGCTCATTTTTACGCTTACAGTTAAACTTGGGTTAGGCGTACGCTAGGTATATGCTTATTCTACTGTAACGGTCCTATTCTTTACATCGGCTAAAATGTCAAGCATTCACTGTTGTCAATAACTGGTGACCGCCTTGTTTGTGAATCACTTTTTAAAATAAGGTTTTATTTAAAAAATGCCTTTTGTGCGGGCCCATAGCCAAGGGTCCAGGGGGATCAACCCGCATTGGAAAATTTTGAAAATCCTTGTATGCCCTTCGTGTAAAATGTTTAGCCCCCCCTAACAACGTAAAGCTGGCTACAGGCTTGCTTTCGTGTTATATTTATTAAATTTTACTTCTTCCGTATTTTACACTTACATTGTAAATAAATATGCACAAACTAAAACGTTATATTTTTACCTGTAACAATTGTTCCAAGCTGCGGTTGAACCAACCGTTCATTGTCAATATTTGAATCTGTATAGTCAACGTCACGGCGTGGATACTGCTCAAGTCGACCTTGAATTACTGTTTCCGGGCTCCAGTTGCTGTGCATACCGCGAGCGATTTCAGGTTTATGAAGCAGTACAAACGTTCCATTTGCGTTCAATGTATAGTTCATTGAATCGAACGTAAAGATGTGACCAGCTCCGTAGATGGATGCTGTATATATTGTGCGAAATAGACATGAAAAATATGGTTTTAGGGGGTTTTTCTGGTAAAATTTTACCTAATATTTTAAGAAACGTTGAAATGAGTTGTAAATACTTTATAAAAACTATATACTGGTTTTAAAAGTCATCTACAACTGACTTATCGAATGTTTAAGGCTTAAATGCAGTAAGCAATTTCATTACAGGTACTGACTCTTGTTATCAAACTGACACTTCGATCGTGGGCGCCGCCCATGTGTTAGGTAACTTGTGTGCAAGCGAGGTCTAGCCGGAGATAATTGAAAAAGCCTTTTGCATTTGAAAATTTTCAAGTTTTTAACTGAATTTACTTGCTGACTCGTACCTTTTTTAACAAATATAGTATTAACTAGTCTGCCTGCTTTGCACAATGCGCAAAGTTAGCGAAAACACAACAAAATTCCACGCAAATTTTCATTTCACAGAACGAAGAACAATCAATCACGTGTATTTCCTAAGAAGTTTTTGTTAACAAAGTAATGCTGGAAATTTGCCCAAAATACGTATGCGGGGCGTTCCAGCTTTAATATATAGATTTTAAACGTTTCATTCACACAACAAGCCCCAGTTTCAGCTGTATGAAGAAACTATCACAAATTTAGTAATAGGTTTTCAAACAAGCGAAGGGTAGGAGATTATAAAACTCAAAATTTGCATAAGGATATCGCAAATCAAAAGCACTAAATGAGCTAAATTTTGGACTGTATTAATCTCTGGCTCGAAAACACGACTTATCACAAACTGGTAATAGGTGTGTTTACACAGATTCGAGAATATGGACAAAAGTTGCATTGCAACTTACCGTAACCTGAAGGCTCATAATTTTGACATCCGCTTGACGGCCGTCGCCAATAGAAAAATTTGCAATAGTCCTGCGTCCATTTGCAGCATAAAAAATACGGCATACCATCAACTTCATAGTTTGACAACGAAGGCACTTGATGCCGTTCATAGTATCTTGGCGTTCCAAACTCATACGCGCGTTGTGGAAATCCAGGTGAGTACGCTTGATCTTCAGCTTCGACCAATGGTTGATAACCAGTATGCATTAAGTATCTGGAACACACAACGAAAATACAGTCTAAACAACCAGTGAAACGAAAAAAAACTACAAGAATTTAAATCATGCAAGTGTACAAAAACGACAGTTGAATGGCACAGCCGCGGCGAACGACTTACCATATTTTAGCGGTCAGAGAGAGAGAAAGAATGTTTTTGTGAAAAAATAGTAAAGTATTTATGTTACAAATTATATACTAAAATTGCATTCAGCACATTGATCGCTTCGATCGCTACGGATTAGTCCCACGTTATTCTGTGTCCGTGAATGTGTTATCCGTTTTTGGATCACCTGTTGCGTCTCTGGCAAAGCTATACTTTTTGAGTAATATACTTTTTCGGTATAATTTGTTTTGCACGTGTGCTATGTTATTAAGCAATTAGGTCCAATATCTTGCCTAATATAGGTTTAGTAGAATTTTAAACCAATATATGCGAAGAGGCGGTTAAAATTGCTGAGTGGTATATTAGCCATTTTAGGTATGGCGATTATTGTGCCGAACGTGTTGTTGAGGAAAAAGTATTTCTTGTTTGATGACTGTTTCTGTGTGTGATGAGTATATTTCTCTGAAGTTGTAATGTCAGCATCGGTATCATGACAGTCCGTTGCCCGACAACTTGTAATCCGAAATTTTATCGACTCGACAATTCGTTTTCATCGATATGGTTATGCTTTAGGTTTAGGATTATGCTTTGATATATTAACGGGGTTTAGGACACTGTTGGGCGACAAGTTGTCAGGCGACCAATTGCCATAGATTTGACGGTGTCAGTATTTTATATCTTGTTGATACAAATTTATCGCTTTCAGCAAGGCATACAGCGTGATAAAACTTTGTTGTGGGAGCATGTCCGTAGCCAGCTTACTTTTCTAAGGGAGCTAAACATTTTTCAGGTAGGGCATATAACGGTTTTTCATGACCTACAAGGAACGCCTGACAATAATCTCTGAGGTGCCAAAATTCTTCCACAGGGGCAGTACTTCCCTGCTCAACCTCTGGCTACGGTCCTGTGTTGCCGTCAATGACAGCTAGTCTTTTATGCCCAATTTGCATATATATCACTACCCGTAATCATCGTAACAGCAAACTTGTCCTTGCGTTGCAACGAATGTCCCAATCACATTCTGCGCTGATAAATAACAATTGAACGCTCCCAAGTAAAGCTCACAGCCGAGATTCTTAAATTCAGCATGACACCGAGGATGTGGCATGTACCGGCCGAAGTCAAGCTAAATGTATAAACATTGCGTTTAATAAATAAACACGTTTTAATTTAATACTAGTCTGCCAGCTTTGCGGAATGCGCAAAAACTAGCGAAAGCACCGAAATTTCGCTGCAAATTTTCTTTTCATAGAACAATCATGTGCATTTCTTAACAAATTATTGCAAACAAAAAGTAACGCGGGAACGTTGCCCAAAATACGTATGTGGGGCGTTCCAGCTTTATTGTATAGATATATTATATTTTTGAAAAGTTTTGTCTTCACCAGTTCGACCCATGTTTTATTGTGAAATCTGTTTCAGTTTTGCCATACCTTTTAAAATTATTTTAATTACGGCAAACGTCCTAATTGTATTTTGGTATACTGGTGAAGTTTATACAGCAGATATTATTTCAAAGTTAGACAAAATTGAAACATGTATTTTGTAAGAATACTGTCTAACATGAATATATACCCACTCTTGCTTGTTCTTCGCGACATGGACACGAAGCGTTCGTTTCCGTAGTTTTGATAAAATTCCCCTTACGACCATCGCCATCGAACCAATTTAAGCAATGCTCTATTGCCCAATGCCGAACGTGTTCAATGTTCTTAAAGTTCCAAAGCCAGTGAGTGGGTACTGGTTTACTCCAGAGCCTAAAACAATATTTTCTTGTATGGTTTGTGTGAAATCGAAACCATAATATTAATAAAATATTTGAAATTTGGCGTGTAAAATTTAACGTAAATACGACGTTTTTTATATTTCCAAAAATTACAAGTGTGATTTTTCTAAATAGATTACAAATTAATCGTTCAGGTATGTAGGTGTCTCTGCCACACTTAAACCTATTCAAACTAAAAACTAAAACTAAAAATAAAACCTTAAATCAAAACCACACCTTAAGGGAGTACCTGGCTCCACCTAGTCTCTTAGAACTTAAGTTAGGCTTAGGCGTTGCTACCAGGCGTAGAAATTGTTAAATCGATGCTATGGCGGCTGTGTCCGCAATGTCAAACTTACCTGGGCCCTGCGTGGCCGTATAACGTTGTTGATTAATGTTGTATTTCAAGTTGGCCTATATTGCGAATAACGACATAGCTAGGCTATGTCAGCACCAATATGGTGCTTTATAATATGTGTGTCTAAAGGTGCTAATATTGTTGTTGTTGTTGCAGAATGAGTATCAGGATGTGTGGCTCTGGACCTCAACCGCATAGCGGACACCCAATTGTGGGTGTCGGCGAAATGCAAATGAGGTCGAGATGCAAACAGGGGTAACCAGGACCGGAATCAGTATCATACTTCTGGCTAGTTGAAATCGGTGCGTGAATTTTCTGTTATCGGCTTGCGTATTTATACAGTTTTTACGGCGTTTATTGCGAATCTCTTGGAAAGTAGCGGACTTGGGTAAGTAAGGCTTGAAGTATATTAGGATTAGGAATAGTCACGGTGGCAGGCATGTGAAGGGAATTACGGCGTTACGGATTTAACCGGCATTGCGCAGGGCGCAGAAATTTACCCAGTATTGGATACTGGTGTTATGTGTTAAAAGGGAAACTTGGGAATTACCGGAGAACCTGGGAAAAGTAGTTTAATAGATCTAACGGGGTTAGATTTATTATTCTACAACGGCTTGGCCAAATCTAACGGGGTTAGATTGGTCGGAAATTTGGCGTAACTCTAACGGGGTTAGAGTACACGGTTTATCAGGGTGTAGTTCTAACGGGGTTAGAATTGCACGGATTCTGGGAAACGGCAAAAATATTAGTAACGGTAAAGCCAGTGGCTGGATTAAACCAGATTCAGGCGTCGGCTTTAAGGATTCCGGATCAGGCTGCAAGTTAAATTACATAACCTGTGATTTGCTTGTAATACTCGGTGTTGTACAGGATTTGGGAGGGTTTAATAAACGATTACCGGCCGCGTTTTACTAAATCAGAGCGATAAGCATACATCGAGAAAAGAACTATACAGGAGATACAGGATACAGGCTTGAGCTAAAATCACGAACTTCTCACATGGTGACCACGATGGTCTCGATGCTGATTTAGTTGGTGGTCGGTGTGAAAGGAAATAGTTGGAAAAAGGAGAAAGGAATTTCTGGAGAGTAAAAGGAAAAGGTTGTTATTGGAAACACAGGATCTGAACGATCGTGTTGTGGAAAATAACAAGGAATACAGGCTGGAAAAGAAAAAGGCTGTTATTGGAAACACAGGATCTGAACGATCGTGTTGTTGAAAATAACGGGGAGTACAGGCGGAAAAGGAAATTGGACTGTGAGTATCTAGTGCGCGAAAGGGCAACAGATACTGACACTACCGGATAGTACAGGATGCGAATTAGTTCGACGGTTACACTTGGGGCTGTGCCGCAAGTACGTGGAACTGGTTCAGGAATAACGGATTGAAATCAGGCGAAAAAGGAAATCGGCGACATCGGGCTGTGAGTATCTAGTGCGCGAAAGGGCAATAGATACTGACATTACTGGATAGTACAGGCTGTGAATTAGTTCGATGGTTATACTTGGGGCTGTGCCGCAAGTACGTGGAACTGGTTCAGGAGTAACAGATTGAAATCAGGCGTAAAAAGGAAAAAGGCGATATTGGGCTGCGAGTATCTACTGCGCGAAAGGGCAATAGATACTGACATTACCGCACAGGACAGGTTGCGAATTAGTTCGACGGTTATACTTGGGGCTGTGCCGCAAGTACGTGGAATTAGTTCAGGAACAGGCGAATTGGAAGTGAAAATCCCCGGGGTGAAGAGACGAAAATTGGGAAAAACGGTCAGAAACTGGTGAAATTGGCATACTTAGGAACTATTGTGTTCGTAAGTACCGGGTTAAAATTTGAAACGGAACGGTTACAGGCATCGGCAGTATTGGTCAAAAACATCTGAAAAATTGTCAAAAATTCAGTTGTTTTTGGACCTGGTGAAGTGAAAAGGTGCGAGAAAGGCAAAAAGGATAAGGCATTGGACTCAGGGTATATCAAGGACGAAAGTAAACCCTTAACACTTGCGCGATAAGGGTTTACGGAAATTTCGGTTGGTGCCGGCACGAAATCTAGGTACTTGTAACAAGTAGCTAGCTAATAAGGAGCAATCTCGGGTGAAAACCGGAGCTGAAAGTCTGCCTGACGCGGGATAGCGGCTGGCAAACGTGAACAAAAGTTGAAAAGGAGTTCAAGGAACGATTCAGGAATATTTTGCTTGGGGCTACGCCCCAAGTTTCCAAATCGGGTGCCGTATTCAGTGACTGAATAGGGCTGTTGAACAGAATCTCAGGAGTAGCTAAGTGAAAAGGTCGAAAAATCGTCGAAGGTGCTTGGGGTTGAGATATTTAGGAACTGTATAGTTCGTAAATATCCAGAGCACGTTCTGGAAAGAAATTTTGAACCGGGCGAAAAGTTTTGGGCCAAAAATTACGAAAAATTGGCCGGTCTGAAAAGTGGTGTTTTATATATATAAAACACAATAACACTGGTGTGGAAAATAGTTTACAGAGATTGGCTAAAAGTGCGATTTCGGGGAAGGAGAATGCCGTTGTACAGGACCCCGACTACGGCAGTAGAACAGGAATCAGTAGCACGGGCTACGGCGCGTGAAAGCAGGGTGACAACACGAAGTATGTCACGCGAGCTTCAGGCGGAACAGGGCAAGGAAATCGAAGAGATTTCGTTACCGAGTACAATGTGTCGTCAGGAATCACTTGAATCAGTATTCCAGACGAATGGGAACGGCATATCCGGGCAATCGACTATGATTGCGCGAGGAACACAGGCGATGGCGATAAGGGCGACGGGTCTAACGATGTTAGACGCGCAGCATACCGGAATGAGAGCACAAGAGGATACAGGCATACGGCAAGGGAGTCATAGACTCGCTTATGCATCGGAGGGAAGCATAGGACATTGCGGTGTTGTAGATTCAGGCATGTCCCATCCTCGGATGACAGCGGAATATCAGAACGAGAGACAGGATCTGGAGGATTCGGGCATATGTCGACCAGAACCGAGATACGCATTACCGAACCCGGCTATGATGGAAGGAAATAGTTCGGAAACAGGCATGAGATGGACTCAGGCATATAGCGGGACGGAGCCGTCGCGCGGGATAAATATGATTAGGCCGCATCCACAATTAGAAATGGATGGGCCGTTGGCAAACTGGTCGGTGGAACAACGCATGTCCATGGGGCATGGGTTGCATCGACAACAGGCTTCCGCCCAGGTGCAAGGAATAGGATCACGGAGTCAGGACAGTGTGAAGGTAGTGGAAGAAGATAGAGGTCGCAGTCCGGGGGTGCCTCAAGCACGCTCAAGAGCGACGTCTAGTCAGGAATCAGAAGAGGAGGATGACGAAATCAAGGAATTGACTCGGGTATTTGAACGAGGATTGAAATCGAAACATAGTGAGAAGTTTCGGAAATTGTGGAGTAAATTGGAAGGTGAAATGGGTCAGAGGTCAGAGTCAAGGCAGAGTCACAGATCAGGCAGAGTTAGTCGGATGTCGAATAAGGACGAAGTTAACCGGCAATCTGTAACGAAGGAGTACCGGGAAGCTACGCGAATGCATGGAGCAGGGGAACAAGCCTGCTCGATGTCGATAGGAAATCAGGAGTTGCCGAAAGGAGGGGTGGCACCCCACCCTGTCCCTATGGGTTACCGACAGGCGAGTTACCCGGTGTTGACCCAACCATTGGCGGGAAATGCGTATCAAGCAGTTCCGGCGCAACCAGGAGTGGCTCCGCAAGCGAACGCAAGTTGGCAAGAACCCGTCATGCAAACACCGAGGATGACGGGTTTCGCGGAGATGCCACAGTTACAGGCGGGAATACGGCAAATCGGGTACCACAGCATTTGGGGTACGCGAATCAGGGTGCACCACAGATCGTGGTGAAAATGCCGCAGAAATTGCCGTTGCAAAATTTCGAAGGCAAGTCAGATTTCGGAGTATGGTACAGGAAATTTGAACGGGTGATGCAGACGGCTAAAATTGTCGACAGCGAGTCCAAAATAAATCACTTCAAGAATCATGTGAAAGGACTGGCTGACCAATATCTGGATATTTTGGAAGAGCGGTATGGACCATACGGCTCAGAGGAGTTCGGGCAATTAGTGCGCGAATTCCAGGAAAGGTTTGGAGAATCAACGGACCTGTCGAATAGAATGGCAGCGTTCCAGAGGATCAGGCAAAAAGGGGACGTGAGCGAATACGCTGACGAACTGCAGTCTTACTGGGTAAGATATTTGGAGAAACAATTTGCGAACACGGAGGAAAGCAGGGACTTGTTGTGTCAGACATTTGTGAACAACTCGTTCCCGGAAATGAAACAACGGCTGTAGCTGGGTATAGTAGAGTCGTTTGAGGAGTTGCGGCGTCTGGCCTTGAAGTTGCAGAGGCAACTTGAAGCTGACGCCACGTTGAACGTGAAGGAAAAAGGGAGCAAAATGGAGTTGAAACAGGAACAGCAAACCGGTGCGACGAATGCACAACAGGCAAGGCAAAATACTGGCGCCGGGAATGCGCGGCGACAGCAGGCAGGACGAGCTCGTGTGAATAATCAGGAGCAAACGGAGGCACAGGGTTCAGGACAGGGTCAGCAGGCTGTATCTGACCAGGTGCCACGGGATTCAGAGCGGGTCAGGAAATTAAGGGAACATGGATCGTGCTTCTTTTGTGAAGGACAGGGACATATCGCACGAGAATGTCCAGTAAAGGCGAGTAGACAGGGTGCAAGTGGAGCCGCGGTGCAGCAGAATAATGCTGGCAACGCTGGAAACCGGCAAGGACAGGCACAAGGAGGGCAAGGAGGGAGATTCCCGCCTTGCGTTCATTGTAACAGGACAAATCACCCGTCGCACGAGTGTTTTCGGGCAAATCGCCTACCGATACCGGAGTTGAACGCACCGTTACCCCCGATGACGTCGGCGAGCAGTAACCAAGTACAAGGACCGGTGATATTACAGAGGCAAAAGGAAGTCCTGGGGCCGTATATATTGTCACCTACGGCCGCAGCGCAGGATAGTGGGGCACCTAGTATACGGATACGGAAAATTCATGAGGATCCGTTGCCTTCGGTTATGAAGGTGGCGAAGCTACCTGTTATAGCTAATGTATGGACAGAGGCAGAAGCGCTGCGTCTGGAGGAAAACCGCACACAGCGGATCGCGTCGGTGAATGTAACGGAGATGGAGGTTTCGCAAGTAGAACCTACATCGTCAGGCGAGGCTCAGAAGCGATCGAGTGTGTCAAGTCGGGGGGCGTCGACAGCGACGTCACCTGTAGAGAAAACGGATGGCAAGAAAAAGAAATGGAAAAAGAAGGAGGGCGTAATAGAGGTGAATTTGGATGGCTCAAGTGAGAATGAGCAAATGGATACGGAGACGGCGGAGAAAAGAGCGGAGCGGATGGATATGCCATCGGCTAAGCCAGGTGTGGACCAGTTGTGCACACCAGAGGCAATTGGAAAAGGAAAAGGAGTAGGAAATGGGAAACAGTTGGTGGATAGCGGAAGCGCAGTGGACAGCGCTTCGGTTACGACAATTAAAAAGGAATGGAGAGTGCTGAATCCGGAGGTGTATCAGGAGGGGAGGTACTCACGGATGCCGACGGATACTTCATCGGTCGTGGAAGGTTCGCCCTTCCTAGCGCAGCCGTGTGTAACTCCTCCTCCACCGCCGTTACCGAAAGGAGTGTACTGGGCAGAGATGGTACCGGACCCTCCGAAAGCAGGGTCGGGTTTGGCAGAGTATAGTCCGGCGTTGTTTCTAGAGGAGGCGTTGAAACGGGATATTGAAAACAGGCAGCTGCAGGATAAGGAGTTGATCGAAAGGTTGAAGGCAGCGTTGACCAGAATGTACCCACCAGGGGAATTCGGGGTTGCGGAAGTCGAAAGCTCTTACGCGTTGGTACAGGCGAACGTACGGGATTTAGAAGGAAATTGAACGCTGCGGAAGGAAACGCATATTGAGGCGATGACCATGGCTAATAAGCTACGGGCATATCAGGAGTTCGCTGTAGAGGCATGGAGAGATTTGCTGGGTTACGCGGAACGCGTAACGCAGAACCGGAAAAGGATCGTGGAACTGGAAACAGCGGTTTTAGCGGCTGGAGACCAGCGGCAGAGGGCTCAGGAGCATGTGTCCGGTGCGGAACAGCTGGTGAGGCGGACTGAGGAAAAGGTAAAGGAGAAGGAAGCCGAGCGTCAGACGATGATGGAAAAGTTGAATAAGGCATTGGAGGAGGATATGACGCTCGTTGGGGAAAAGAGGCAGCTGGAGAACCAGGTGCAAGAGTTGGCTGAGGAAAATGACAGGCTGAAAAAGAGAGTTGCTGGAGATAGGTGGGAAGAGTCACCGGAGCCGTCCGACGATAGGACGTCTGCGAGTCAAAAAGGGGCGTTGAAGAGACAGAGGTCTCTAACGCCGGGACGCGCACGGAAAACGGTGCGCATGGATATTGATGAGGTGGAAAAGGAACAGAGGAAATCGGTGGTGACGTTACAGGCAAAGGAAAAGGAAACGCGGGCGGAGGGATACGTAACGCCTCCGCCGGCGGAGAAGGATGGGTCAGAAGGGAAGCTGACGCCAAGGAGATCACCACGGATACAGAAGCAGGAGGAGGCAAAGGCGCAAGAGAAATCGAAGGAGTTATTATGGGAGGAGCTGATAAAGCTGCAACCTAAAAAGGTGAGATCGCAGTCAGAATCAGAGGAGAAGCCGAGTACGAGTTTGGGTCGGTCACCGGCACCGGGATATATCGCGGTGAAAGGGCCGGACGGGAAACTGAAATGAAGATTTGACAAGGATGCTAGGAAAAGGGCAATGGCCCAGCGGGCGCGCGTTAGTCCAAAGAGACCAACGGGCGGATATGTGCGACAGGCCGCAGGGTCGGTGGTAAGTAAAATCGGACCGAGGCAGGCGAATCCGGTGTATAGTGCATCGGTGGCACGATCACAGACAGCGCCTGGGTACCGAGGGCCAGGAACGGCAATGCAGGGGGTGGCTGGGAGTCCACCCGCTGGGACGGCAGGGGTACGCCATCGCGTCAGGCAAGTGTCGGACGATTGGTACCCGGTACGGGTTGGCGGTCAAATGGGACAACCGCAAATGGCGCCCGGTCGTGGTTACTACAGCCAGCAGGTGGAGAATTTACGCCAGGCGATTCGAGAAAGTCGCCAATCGGAGCGACGGCAACAGCAGGATGCAACGGACGTCGCAATCGTTGGGACGTGCAAACCAATGGTTGACGCAAGAGGAACAGGATGCGTATTATGAAGGGACGCCTAAATATACGCGGCGTCATTTTTTGTAGGAAACGGGTAAGGGACTTTCATATCTGGGGTTTGTTAAGGTGATGTTTCGGGGGTTTATTGGGACTGTGGGACGCATTGGCAATTTTGTCGTGGGTCGTTGGATGGTCTTGTTATTGTTAGTCGGTAAAAACTTTAAAAATAAAAAGTAATATAAAGAAAGAAAATGATTAAAAATTGTTGTTTGTTATTGTTAAGTTTGTTATTGTGTGGATTTACGCTTTTTAGCGACGGCAAAAAAGGCAGTAAATAGGGCCATAAAATTTGTTCGATGCCAGGGTCGGCATCTGTGCCGAAGGGGGATGTAGGTGGCTCTGCCACACTTAAACCTATTCAAACTAAAAACTAAAACTAAAAATAAAACCTTAAATCAAAACCACACCTTAAGGGAGTCCCTGGCTCCACCTAGGCTCTCTTAGAACTTAAGTTAGGCTTAGGCGTTGCTACCAGGCGTAGAAATTGTTAAATCGATGCTATGGCGGCTGTGTCCGCAATGTCAAACTTACCTGGGCCCTGCGTGGCCGTATAACGTTGTTGATTAATGTTGCATTTCAAGTTGGCCTATATTGCGAATAACGACATAGCTAGGCTATGTCAGCACCAATATGGTGCTTTATAATATGTGTGTCTAAAGGTGCTAATATTGTTGTTGTTGCAGAAGGAGTATCAGGATGTGTGGCTCTGGACCTCAACCGCATAGCGAACACCCAATTGTGGGTGTCGGCGAAATGCAAATGAGGTCGAGATGCAAACAGGGGTAGCCAGGACCGGAATCAGTATCATACTTCTGGCTAGTTGAAATCGGTGCGTGAATTTTCTGTTATCGGCTTGCGTATTTATACAGTTTTTACGGCGTTTATTGCGAATCTCTTGGAAAGTAGCGGACTTGGGTAAGTAAGGCTTGAAGTATATTAGGATTAGGAATAGTCACGGTGGCAGGCATGTGAAGGAAATTAAGGCGTTACGGATTTAACCGGCATTGCGCAGGGCGCAGAAATTTACCCAGTATTGGATACTGGTGTTATGTGTTAAAAGGGAAACTTGGGAATTACCGGAGAACCTGGGAAAAGTAGTTTAATAGATCTAACGGGGTTAGGTTTATTATTCTACAACGGCTTGGCCAAATCTAACGGGGTTAGATTGGTCGGAAATTTGGTGTAACTCTAACGGGGTTAGAGTACACGGTTTATCAGGGTGTAGTTCTAACGGGGTTAGAATTGCACGGATTCTGGGAAACGGCAAAAATATTAGTAACGGTAAAGCCAGTGGCTGGATTAAACCAGATTCAGGCGTCGGCTTTAAGGATTCCGGATCAGGCTGCAAGTTAAATTACATAACCTGTGATTTGCTTGTAATACTCGGTGTTGTACAGGATTTGGGAGGGTTTAATAAACGATTACCGGCCGCGTTTTACTAAATCAGAGCGATAAGCATACATCGAGAAAAGAACTATACAGGAGATACAGGATACAGGCTTGAGCTAAAATCACGAACTTCTCACAAGGTACGCTAACATTGGTTTAGCTGAAATTATAAACTCATGGTGCCTCCTTAATATAAAGCAAAACAGTTACTTTTATATAATGACAATGGCTCACATTTGGCGTTTATTTGTTTTGTTCGAAAAGTTAAGTATTTACTTTAGTCATTGGATTAAGTAATTACTTAGTATAGCTTAAGTAAATACTTAAGTAAGATTTTAGAAACCCCGCCACTATGTGTAAATGCTTTACGCTTCAGACCACTGCAGTACAGTGAATACCTAGTCTTGACTGTGCTAAACACGGTAGCCAAAAAAGTTTGTGTGTCAATCTGCCTACCCAAAGGTGACCTGTTATACGCATGATATTGTGGAAGTTGCATAAGTGTCTAAGGTAGCGAAAATCGTTCAAGTGTTGGAATAGTCGCTCACTCATACCTTGTTGCCGCGATATGTAAGCTTTAAAGTTTCTCAACAAAATTTAGTTTAAAGATTGATTTAAATAACCACTGATGCCGTTTATTAAATTTTAAAAATTAAACTCACTCTGCTCGCCAAAAGTCTTTCGGCAAATTAGTTTGAAAATTTAAATCAGCCACCACTGTGCCACCTCGCAGGCGTAACATTCCAAACTTGAACGGTTTCGCAGCACGAAGTTCTTCTGCAGTCGACTCAATACCAGCGTAGTTCAACAGCTCCAGTGATCCGCTACTACTTTGAACGCTTGTCGAAATGGTTCGAAGAAGTTGAATGGTTGGACCGCGGAATGCGTCTTCGCGATACCCCCAAAACTCAAGCGTGAGCTGAGCCGATAACCCGGATCCAGGTAACGGTTCCCCTAGTCGTGGCTTGGCGACAAATTTAGCCGGATTCCATTCAACGGTAAGTTCACTGGGCATTGGCGAAAACCATTGATCAATATGAGGTAAAGTAAGACCGTGTGGGTCGTGCAGCGGTGACGTATAGTACACTTTAGCAAAATAATTCAAAAAATTGCTATCGGCGTCATCTGACAGACGTAACTCGCGTATGCCAGCGTGGAAATTTCGAGGAAGTCTACAGACTGCTTTTGCTGCGTTTAACGCGTAGCAACGACCTGCTTGTTCGGTGATGATTTTTAAGTCAAACAACCGGACTGAAGTAAAACATGGTCCATTGATTTCAATTGTACTTCCAAGCATGTTGACAATGTTTGACGAAAGGACCATGGGATGATCCTGCAAATATATATATGTGTGTGTGTGTAAATTATTGTATGTTGTGTTTTAGCGTGTTGGCTTTAACGCATTTTACGAATACCAGTCAATGTGGTTGCAATATTTGCAAAGCTAACGTGTTTCGCAAAGAACACTGATTTATTCGAATATATACATTAATTTTATTTATATAGTGTAATTTTAATAGCGAATATAAAAGTTAGCTGAAACGATGGTCGAATGACATATGTTCGACGTTTTTACTTCAGTGGTTTGCATACATATGAATAACATTTTTAAGGACTTATCACTAAACGATTTTGTAACAGCTCAAAAACCAGCCGCAGTTGAAAAGGGAAATCAAAAATATGTATGGTTTGTTTAGTATAACAAAAATAATTTAAATGAAATCCTTTGATAAGCACAAATTTCAAATACACAAGAGTCCACTCTCTAATTTTAAGTTTAAGCCAAGCTATAAAGTTAAAGTTTTTTGGTTTCAAGAGTCGATAATGAATCTTTTTACAAGAGGGCGCAATTGGGTACATTCTGGGTACAAAAAATGTCACCCAGTGGACTTTGCGGTTTTGCCCTACATTGTACTTGTTTAAAGGGGTGTGCGAACCATGAAAATTTATGTATCCTGCAACAAAAATGATTCGCTTACAGTTTAATTTAGGGTTATTTCATGTGATAGCAACCCCCCTCTAAATAAGGGGTTTGACCAAAAATACAACGTTCTGTGGTACATTTAGTATCCCAGAATATTTCTGCAGTTGCACCCTTTTGTCGAAAATCATTATCGAGTTTTGGTTTAAGCAATACTGCTCAGAAATTACAAATGCATTTTAAAGTTCATTAAGTTTAGCTTAAACCAAAAATATGTAATACTTCAAAGGTAAACCTACAAGTTAGATTACTTTGCCTAGAAAGTTAGTTTTAATAGGTACTTACTGGATTAGCTAAATCTTGAACCAATTTATAGTTTATACTTTTAGTAATACCTACTGCACTGTCATAATTTAGCTTCACACATTTTTCAAGTCAATCAAGTATTTTTTCTTATGAACAGTTTTTAACAATTTCTACTGTTCAGAATGCTTATAATTTTAGTCCATCATCGTCTGAAAATTGATACGCGTGACGATGACATTCTGGTTAAAACGCTTACAGATGTAAAATTAGTACATCCACCGCGTATTACAATTTCATCAACACGAAACAAATAGCGACCGTGTGCTTGATGCGGCGCCCCAGAAAATAACGACAACAATTTTGGATCTTGACTTGGCGATAAAGCGCGATCAATCCACGCGGTGCCGGTTTGGTTACCTCCGTTGAATCCGGTTTTAACTTTTCCTATAATCAGGCAATATAATTGTTACCGCATTGTCATCACACTGCGAAAAATGGTGAGTCAAATTGACTCTGTCCGAAATAGGCTCTACGTGACTACGCAAACTGAGTCAAATTCGACTCCGCCCGAGTCATGCAAGCTATGATTTATAACCTTATTTTCAACCAAACCAGAAAGCAACAAAAGCATAAAGCCGTGCCTAGAGTTTCCCAGACCCACCCTCATAACCCTACTGCGTGTCATTTTGATTAAAAAATAAAAACCAGAGAGGCCTCATCATACGCTGGGGCACCGAGTGTAATGGCGGAAGGAACCCTCGCAAGCTGAGCGACCCAGAATTTTAATTCAAATTTAAGAATTTGTGAGATTAGCATCTTTTTGTTGTGTCATACAATTTTGGCATATTATGTCTTGCGAAACTTTCTGAAATCAAAAATAGCATGTAACACTCCCACCGCCGTTGTTCGGCCCACTGCACCATCGTGAACAAACAACCAATTACCCATTCGATTTTCGCCACGAATATCAGAACTTGTGTAGCCAAGTTGGTCATAATTGATCACAACATACGACTTTGAATTAATGCCACCTGATAAAAGTATCAGCTGATAACTGCTGCGTTTTGCGTGTCGTTCGTATTTTGAAGCGCCACTAAATGTCATATTTAACCAAGTGACAATCAGAGCAGCCTGAAAAAGAATACTAACGAAATAAAAATATAATATTTCACTTTTTGATCGATATATCAAAAGATTTTCAATTATGAATTTCAACATCAATGTGGACGTCTTAATTCCACGCTGAACGCGTAGCCAGGGAGCTATAACACCCATCAATTAATCAAACTATTTGTTGTTTTCTAAACCGGGTATTCAATACCAAGGTGTTTCTTCAGGCTCGCTTTGCTCGCAAGGTTTTCAGATTTGTACAACATCGGTGGTGACCGGACACGTTTGTGACGTGGCGCCGGGTTCGACCCGAGCCAAATTACTGCCACACATGCTTATGTTTGCAACTCATTCATCTGTCGATGACAAATAACGAGTCGTAAAATAAGCTTGCGAGAGTGGCTCTGAAATTTACTTGACGGAGGTTCCGTCAGTGCCGTAATTCCATGCATTGTATACGCGATCCTAGTCAGTATTTCCTTAGCCCACGTCTTATTCACAATTCGGCGTATGTTTTGATCAAGGCATGCGACTTGAACCGCTTTATATCTCAATCTCATGCTACACCCTAACTCATTGTTTTGCAACGGTATGGTCTTCTAAACCTACTGCGTCGGACGTTTCAACGTCCGTTTTGATCGAATTCTAAAATTTACGTCACACACCGCAAAACATCAAACCGTTCTTTTACCGAAGGTTGAAAATCGCGAGTTCCAGCCATTGCATCGACTAAATCGTCTCCAATGATGTCGAGTAATCGTTGATCGACTTGAACGTAATCTTCACGTTGAATGTCTCGATTTGGATTGCGACGACGTGCACGTTGCAGTTTACGGTAATCTGCCGACTGTCGGTGGCTTTCGCTTACAACAACTTTGTAGCGAACAGAACCCACTTCGCTGTCTGCCAAAAGAAAATTTCAGCTCATAGCAAGCCAACCATACGAGACAGGGTCATAATTTTTCTGGGTATAATCACGCAACTTTTATCACTAGCGGTTCCAAAGCGGAGGCTACCTAGCCCTGTACCGCAGTACCAAGAGGATAAAAGCAAAATTGCGTTCAAATTTAGCACTGAAGTTGCGTTTGGCAATATGTTCGCCTTGATCTCGAGTCTTTATAATTATATATCGCGCGCTGCCGTCAAAAACATCTGAATCCGTCAACGACTTTTTAAAAATGAGTCCTTTCACATTCAGAGACCACGAAAAGGCATATATTCGTCGAGACTAAGTACCTTATCGACTTTACTCTTTATGTAAGTCTATGAACCTTTTCAGAATTACAAAAATTGAAATAAGCGTTAATGACGTAATTTAAAACAAGTCAACTTGTAAATTGCAATTTCATAAAAAGCAAATGCCTTTATCTTGCTGCTTATAACTAGTATTCTTAAACTTGGTAACAATAACAGCTATTCTGCATGCTCAGAGACGTTCTTTTGAAAGTATCCAATCAGCAGTTACAATAGTAAGCACGAATACACTCAAAATAATATTTCTGATATTTAAGAAAAAATTTCTTACATTTGAGAAATATGATTAGCAAGGTGCACTTGAAAAGTATTTCTGTTATAATAGAAATGTTTTCAAAAAACGTTTTGAAATAAAGTCTGAAAATAAACGTGTTCCAGTTATTTTTAGAAAAATTGTCTTAAATATCAGCAAAACTTTTCAGATTTGCCACAGAAAACACTTTTCTGAATAAATTCAGAAATACTTTTTTTGTGTGTACTTATTCAATAATTATACCACAAATCGGTTTACTTGCAATAATCAAACACCCCAAATTGAAATTAGGGTTTTTACCTCGCTCTTTCGCAACTTCTTGACTCATTGCGTACACCGCAATTAACGCAGGATCAGGCTGTTTTGGCCAGCTGCGAACATCTTGTCCAAATAAAATATTTCTGGCTTCAAGTTCGACTGTGCCAAATGCAATATAACCATTTTGAGATATTACTGTATAGTTATAACTGAAACATCAACAAGCTAAGACTACCAAAAAGTGGTACATTTTAAAATTTTTCGCGACCTCGACTCAGCGAGGTCGTGGTTAGATGGTTGTTTATCAATGTTTTAATTTGCATACGCACTATGCAGTGTGTTCGTACAACTATATCGAAATGCACGTATATATGTAGGATACTGTAGTGACCCGAATAAGAGAAGGTAATAAGAGAGAGTTCCCATTTTATGTCCCAATCAATAGGAGTCAATATCCCTAATAAGAGTCCGTAAGCGGATACTAATTCGAGTCTATAAATGTCAATTACCCCTAATTGTAGTGCACAACAACTCCAGGACCAAATAAAGTTGAGTTCGAAACTTTAAAGCATACTAAACTTTGAAAGTAACATTTCAAAGTATAATCTTGCATTATCCCTCAAGCTTTTAATGCAAAACAAAAAACGTGCAATTCAGCGGAAACTTGCAATACCGGATATATATATGTAACAAAGGGAGGCGGAACGCGGATTTAAAATAAATAAATGTCCGTAGCCGAATAACATGGGGTACCACCTGGAGATGCCAAATAAATTTCAGTCCCTCCACTTATTTGGGTCACTACAGTAGCCTGATGTGGTTGCACGTAGCATTTGTAGCGGTAATAAATGGAAGGCTGGCTACGGTGATTGGCGTACGGGAATTTGTGCTTCAGTAGTGGATGACAATTTTTGTTTGTTTAATTCAATTGTTTATAAAAATTTGATATTTCTTTGGTTAGGGAGATAATTTTTTGGTTTTCGGCGGATTGGTTCTAGTGGTCGCCTATCCCCGCCCTTTTCGCTTGTACTTGCAGTAGAGTGCATAATATCGGGTTACGGTAAATCTTAATAAGCTTAGTTTTTATTTCGATATATTCGTCAAATTTGATTAGTACTTTTTAGTATCAATGTGTTCGCTACAGAAATGGGCAAAGAACCAAGTTTAAAGTGACACAAAGATCAACTGAGCGCACGAATACCTAAAACCTAGATTTTCAATTTTGTTCAATGATTTGTTTTAACCGGTACACAAGACTACGAGGTGTGCCACATAACCCGTACTTTCTTAAATAGAGCATCACACAAACTTGACGAAGCGACTTGAAGAATCTGTACACAAAGCAACGAATTTATATAATGGCAAATGTTGACGCCAAATGTTTTTGTTAGAAATTTTTGCTTGTTCATTATGGTTTCTAGAATGTTAGCCTAACATTACTGGGTGCATCTAAAACATTACAAAATTTTATCACTATTTCAGTAGTCTTACCGTACGTTTCGAAAATACTACTGATATGTGAATAAGTTTCATGCCTTTTTCAACTGCCATTCAAGAAATTTGTTTTCGCCTAGAAAGCTGGCATTGCATTGGCATATCTGCTGTAGTTCGCTGTTAACTACACACTTGAAACTTCGTATATCAAAACATCGAAGCTGGAAGCGAAATCAGGTCAATAGCCAGCTCACCTTGCATAGGCTGGGCAAAAGTTTTTCATGATAGATATTAAAAATTTACCACAACCGGAAGGTCAAAAACTGTCGGAGCCAAAACCGGAATTCCGGTTGCATCTTGTATACAGTGGTTTTCGATGACTACAAGCAAGTTGACCCTCCTCTGGCTATGGATCCGAGCAAAATAAACGCATGATAAGCACTCACTTTGCACCGTAATAAGCAAATGTAAATAATAAATCAATCTGTTTATTGATTGAGCGATCACGTTTCGATAGTGATACTGAACCTGTATAGTCGTACAAATTGCCTGAAATATAATATTGTTGATTAAATGATTTCAGTAAATAAAAGTTGATGTAAGTTAATATATTTAGAACAGACGAGTTTTTCTACGACCATGTATTCACTCGTGGGAATGATAGCGGGGATCTGAATGAGATATTTCAACGTCTGTGTTATTTGCTATACCTTTTGATTGTTTAGCGAAAATTAACAAAGACCAAACAGATATCATCACGCTCTATCAAGCAGTTACCGTTTTGACACAATTTCGTACTAAACTGAAGATCGATTTCGATCTCAATTTCTCGTAGAAAACAGAAGTCACATGATTCGAGACAAGAAATACAGACAGGACAACAACACAGATGACTTCATAAAGAATATTTTTTAGTTCAAAATTAGTGTGATTTTGGTTTATTTTTAAGAACTAACGCGCGGCAATTACATGATACAATACAGCAGTGCTTGACGCTAGCAAAATAAACATTGTTAACGTCAAACCACTTGCCTCATTTTAGGCATGAGAATTAGCTTAAGGCACATGTAATATACCTCGCAATTTAGTACTGTTCAGATTGAGTCTCCGGCCCACGTATATAATAGGACCAGAACAGTGGTATAAGCATATTCCTAAGCCTAAACATAAGCATAAGCCTAAACGTAAGGATGAGCAATTCCTAACCCTAAGCCTAAGCCTAAGGAAAACATTAGTCGAAAGCTTAAATTGACTCCATTAGTTCTATACATGGGCTGAGTCTGCGGCAGAGTTTTATCCATAATAAAAAGATAGAACAGCAATCTCTAGTATGTTGCTGGATCAATTCTTTTGGTTTATCGTATAAACAGAAACTGAAAAAATTTCCATGAACCATATAGTCTTACCGATACGCTTTTGCGTTTCAATCGGTGCGAACGGGTCTACAATTGATCTTTCATTGCTACCAACAAAACGGTTGTTGGGGTTTAAAGGAAAAAAGTCGTCCTGGGTGTATGTTGTGGTCGCAAATATGAACAATGAAAACCAAACAATACTAATCATTAATATTTTTGTACTAGTGTTTGCAGCTATGAACACAATATGGTATGAAACAATGCAGTTTAATAGGTGCAACGAGACAGTTTGCCAGAGGGATGGAGAGAACGCCTCATTAGAGAAATGCAATTAAAAGCTCAAATAAGCAAATTTGATTTAAAAAATTTGAACATTTTTGAACAAACGTACGTTGGGGGTAACGGAACACGCCCTACGAATACGACTCACAGTCTAAAGTATGACAGGTTGTCAAAACATTTTTCTAGTTGTTTTGGCCAGAAATGTTGAGGGCCAGTAATCTTTAAAACTAAACCTAAAGCTCGCTAATCAATTTAATTTTCGTTTTATACATTGATATGCATAATATATTTAGAAAAACTACTTAGCGGTTTGAGTTTGACTGAGCGACATTGCCGGAGCAGACTCGGGTCGGGGCCCCAAAATTCCGGGTTGGGCCCTTGCGATATGTTTAAAATCTTGTTAATATGAGGTCCCTGTTTGGCCTGGGGTCCCCAAATGGGGATATGGGGGTAGTTGCTTCGGCCCTGTGGAGCGGCAGCGCTACAGAATCATAAAAATTCGAAAAGCTACCGTTTTATCAAATTTAAAACAAGCACAAAAATCAGGAATAAATGTAAACATAGTTTCCGCAGCCGTTAAACGGCTGCAATTCTAATGCTGTATGTGTTGATGCAAGGTGACTGACGGGCCTCTAACCATGAGGGACCAGGGGCTGAGCCCCCCTGGAAAAATGGTGGCCCCCTAGAAAATTTTCAACTTTGCTTGCAAGTCATTAAAAACCCTTGAATGCCGCTCCTGAAAATTTTTTAGCCCATACTAGCAAGGTGAGCTGGCTACGGCCCTGGCCACTGAATATTTCAAAACTTTTCCAATACACGATTTTTTATTACGGAATGTAAAAGCGTAATATACTTAGAGCGTGACGTGTTCTAAACTATGTTTTTAGGTTTTAAATACTATATAAATGTATCATTCTGTGAAGCATTCAACGCACCCAGAAAAAATAGATATTCAATTGCTCATAGCAAATTGGGCCAATGTTACTTTAAAGGGCGTAACAGTAGATTAAGCGTATTCCTAAGCCTACGGCTAAGCCTAAGCCTAAGCCTAAGCAAAAAATGTAATCTAGAATCTAAACCTACTCTTTTACAGACCCATCAGAAACCTGAATGCCCCTTAAAGTAACATGGGCCAAAAATTGCAATATTTCAGTTGATGACCGTTTTTAAAACTACTACGATTTTAGCAGAATACGTTTTCGAATTCTTCCAGTATTAAGCAATGTTTGGTGGCAGATCCAGAACTTTATGATGAGAAAGACTGCATGATATATTCACTAACGGAACCAGAGGGGCGGTGGGGTGGCTCACGGCTCCCGTCGAAAATTATATTGCGTAGAAATGGTATGGTGCACCTAACAATTTTTTTCATCAGAAAATTGTTTTTAATTTTATGCGATGAAATGGTACAGGGCATCTAACAATTTTTGCCTTAGAAAATTTTTTTGTAATACAATTTTTCCCTCAAAATTTTTGTGATAAAATGGCAAGGTTCCCCTGCATTACAATTTTTCCCTGTCAGAAAATTTTTGATGACAAACAGATAAGGTTTCCCTACCTTACAACTTTTGCGTTTCATTTTCCCGCACTCCCCCGGTCGCAAATTTTTGAATCCGCCTCTGGATATATGCGAGACTGAATACAATTTCAATATTACATTTTAACCCAAAATTTCTGTTATAAAATCTGTTGTAGGGGGCTCTAGGCCTGGGTGGCCCTTTTGGATTCGACATTAATAGTGCTCATTGCGGTCATTAACCAAACATGGTATCGGCCTGCAATTTTTTATTCGCATTGTACACCATTGTCTCATTTGTCGGAACATACAGCAATTGCTTCCGTTTCCCGCTGATGATAGGCGTTGCACCATTGGACCAATGTAGAGAACAGGGGCGGAACAGTATTATAAGCATATTCCTAAGCCTAAGCCTAAATCTAAGCATAAGAATGAGCGTATTCCTAAGCCTAAGCTTAAGCCAAGCCAAAAAATTAGTCTAAAACTTAAGCTTACTCTATTGTAGACCCACAGAAAAATTCTCCACGCCTGATGTTTATATGGGTTCAACATTGAAACACTTAATTAAAAACTATCAGAATTGCAGAATGCTTAAAAAACATCTAAAATATAATATTCAAGATACACGAGTACCCAGCAAAATTGGCTATGAAACATTTAAAATACCATATCTTGATCCTGTCTGGTTACGGTAGACGAGAATGACTCAAATGTCTGCAAAGGAAATTCAGCTTTTATTGCAAAAGTATGAAACAAACTTTTTGGCTTCAGTATGTTGGCTACTAAAGCCAAACAAGCATTTTGCTCAAGCTACTGTAGCTTTTTTAGGCTGCATCGTTTTTTGGTAAATTTTAATTTCAGCCAAAACGTAGCTATTCGCTTGCGTTTATCAAGTTGTTTCGCTTGTGAGAAGGTCAGATTTTATTATATACATAAAACGTCAATCAATCATGGCACAACAGAACAGTTAAAAAATGGAATGTATTGAAATTAGGCAACGAAACTATATTGTTACATAGTTATAAACATATATACGCTTTTTTGACCGTTTCTGGGCGAACGCAAATTGGAACGATAACAAAAAACACCTAAACTGAAACCAAACGGCCTGCATTGGACCATGAACTTACTCATGTAACAATTGATCCGTTTGCGGCAAGTGTCGAGAAATATTTTTCTGTCCAAAACAACCTGCCAAAATATAAATTTACGTTTACTTTGAACTCGTAGAAAGAAATTAAGCTTGGGCAAAAATAACCGCACGAAGATTTTTTTGGATCTGTCACTGGTGGTACGCACGTGGCTACAAAGCATGGCGCACGATACCACAATGGCATATTCGTGACATGAATAAAAACATACATAAAAATTAAGGCTTAATAGATCGAGGCACATACTGAACAAAAATCTGGCATAACATCGGTAACTCGCATAAAAGCAGGTCTTAGATGAAATAGAAAACATTCATGTGATAAATCGATAAGTTCACTACGGTACTAATATACTTAGAGAACTTGACTGTGCAACTATGAATATTTGTAAACATTATACTTTGAGTGATGAATCAAATTTTGTCCTGAACTAATTTATAATTTGGTCCAGAAAGCATTTACGCAGTCTAATTACAACAATTGACGTTTACGGACTACTTAATAATCGTGGACTCTGTCCATTTACGCACTCTAATTAGGGAAACCGACTAATTCAGACTTAAAATAGGTACCCGGACTTCATTACCCTTCACTTATTTTGGTCACTGCAATTAACACCTCCACCGCTATCACTTGTGCGCATTTGACAATAACGGCAGTCAGTTAGGATCGCAAAGTAAGCATTTTTATCAACCTAAGCTACTTATCGGGACGGTAATAAAAATTGTTCCGTTTGTAATTTTACACTGAGTTGTTTCAGTATTTGAAACTTTGTGCTGAGTACAAAAAATAAGTTAAACTTTAAAATTCGTGTTAAATTTTCCAGTGCATTAATATAAAACAATGCGTACGCGACACGGCTTATCAGTACAGGCTATTATTTTGTTGCAGTCCATATACAAACCGGTCCAGTTCTCACTGTTCAAAACGGGTTTCTCATGACGCCATGAGAATTATTTCTTTCTTCTGCCAAGAGTGTCCACAAAGAAAACACCACCGTCTGTTGCACAATACGTTGGACAAATGCCATCTTTGCCGACTGGACCTGGAGGGCCAGGGATACCAGTTTTACCCCTTTGACCATCAGTTCCAGGAGTTCCTGACTGACCTTTGCGGCCTTGTAAGCCAGGAGCACCTGGTGGACCATCGCTGCCTGGATTTCCTGGTGGTCCAGGCGGACCTGACGGCCCTGGTTTGCCACGAGGGCCCGGATCGCCAGGAATAAGCGGTGATGGTTCTGGCGAACGGCCTTTGTCGCCAACTGATCCAATCGGTCCTGGCACTCCTGGTTCACCTGTAGGACCGCGTAAACCGGGTTCGCCAGTTTCACCGTTCTTGCCAGGCAAACCTGGCTTGCCGGGTGATCCGTTTTCGCCAGGTAATCCAGGTGCTCCTGAAATATAATAAAGACAACAATACGTAAGATATTACGTGTTCAGACTTATATAAATTTATTAACGAGTGCAGATATTAACGCAGCCTCCAGAAGCGGCATTGGAGACGGAGTAAAAATAAATTCTTCATATTATTCCATATTTTCACTAGAAATCTACCCGTCATTTAAACTGATTTCAAGAAGTAAGCTCCAGCAACCTATAAATTTTCTCCGAAACTTTGAATTTTGGTTTTGCAACAGTAACACTCAAAAACTGATTTCAGTTTACCCACGGAAATTTTGTTTTTTAACTGCGGAAATTTTATTTTTTGCCCGCGCAAAATTTTTTTACCCGTTACCCGTCAATACCCGTGCAAAATTCCTTTACCGTTACCGACCTTACTTGCCCTTATTTTTCTTCTGCATTCAAAACCATTCTTGTCTGTACATGATTGTATTTAACACTTAAGATCGCATAAATCACACATTTCTGTACGGTTTCGCCGCAATTTGTCTTAATAGCTCTTTCAGAAAGCTGTAAACATATTGCTCCATTCCAAAGAAAAAATATAACTTCTATAGGAACGCGAAGAATGCGAGCAAATGGAATACCATATATTGTTGCTGCCTTTCAATAAGCCACAATTATTTTTCGATTTACAGCACACTTCAGCAGTGTAATACTTATTTTTCACTCGTACAGTAAAACAGTTTAAAACTCAAGTTTTTCCACATTATCTAGTTTCAAGTTTTGTATGAAAATTTTAGGCGGGTAAAGCATCTCAATTTTGTACCCGCGCTTTGAAATTCTTTACAAGCGAGTATAAGCGCGCCAAAATTATCTTACCCGTTCCCGCGTTACCCGCTGATACTCGCGGGTAACGTGCAGCTCTGCAGATAACCAATCGAGATCAACGACAGTTAAATTATTAGCACAACAGTGGAAAAGTTTTCAGTACTGAAAAATTCATTACCTGGTGCTCCATGTTGACCAGCAGGGCAAACCGGGCAAAAATTGGTTCGTAGCGCGGGTGGGCGGCATTCTGGCGCTGGTCGGCCCGGTAAGCCTGGTGCACCTGACTGTCCTGGTGCGCCGTCAACTCCATTGCGACCAGCTGCCCCTGGCAAACCAGGCGGTCCTGGAGCGCAACAAGCTAAAAAATACAACAAAGTGAGTTATATTTTTTGGCAATGCATACTTAAAATATGACAACTCGTACTGTTTAACATTATAATGATACCTGATTCGTTTTAGTTCACTCTGCACATTAGTTTTAGTATGACAGAAACTAAAAGCCTCCATACAATAATGTTTGTTAATTTTAAACCAAGGTTCAACATTTAAGCCTATTAAGCTTCAGCCTATTTTATCAGTCCAGTCGTTATGCGTGGCAGTAGTGAAATATTTTTGTGTGAAACAGTAACCAAGTAACTCCATAATTTAAGAAATAAAAGACTTCAGTTGTTTTCAAAAACAAAGTTTTACCTTATGATCAAATAATAAAATATTAAATAAATACAAATTATCATAATTACATAGCTTAAAACAATATAGTTTATTTCCTGTACGATTTTCTTCGAAACCACAAGAGAAGTAACAGTACAGTGCTATCATTTTCATTATATATTTTAACACATTTTTTTGGTTTGAGGCAGTATACAGCGCCGGCTAGCACCGGACGACGTCTCACGACGAAATATAGCGACACTATTACCATTGGCGCAAGTATCTGCTGATGTTGTAGCTGAACCGAACTCATCCCATTGTCGAACGAATCGTGTACGTTGTGTTCCCGATGTTGAATTTTGCAATTTTTGAACCGATAATCTAAGTGTTGTCACCGCTTCAGATGTTTCGACCACAGTATCCTAGAATAAAATGTTGATTCTATAGAAAATAAGAAAATTATGCTTTTAATTTCTGAACAATGCTCAAACAATTCAATTCCATCATCAACAACAACAACGAAAATTACACAGCCGTGTATGGAATTGATTGCAAAAATTGCAAATTAATTTTAACGCCAAGTTAAAATGTTGCATTTCTCAAAATTGCATTCCAAGAACCACCAAAAATAATTAAGGATTTCTGATTGTGTTGCGCAATTTATTTTTGATATTCTACACCGTGGACACTTTTTATTGGACACGATGTATTAGCGTTTTACTAGATTAATTATTCATTTTAGAGTCTATCCGCTTAAAGTACAGACAAGTCTTTAAAAAATGTTTGAAACATGAAAAGCGTTTAAGTTATCGCTTTATATCTATATGGTTTCTTGTTAAAAAGGATTAATTTGGCTTACCTGACAAAAATAATAATCAGACATCAACCTCGTTCGAACTGACTCGATATAATTATTAGCCATTGGAAGGGATACTCCTATTGAAATTAATGCCATCATACTAACGGTAATTGACGATGCGCCAACAAACCAGTACGCTTTCTCACGGGCGTCGCTTAGTTCCATGCTGTCGTCGACGCAAGGATTAATTGATAAAAATTGCAAGCTGTTAATTTTATAGTAGCTGGTATTTGTTTAGAACACTTTATATACCCTGGAGAAAAAATAACTTTGTTTTGACTAGGTAACTTTTGCCAATTTATTTAAGCTTGAACAAATTTGCCCGTGCAGTTACAGCAGATGAGTTTGGAATATTTGACATACAAACTGCCCCGATTGTTTGCAGAACGTCGTCGCTAAAAATAGTGTTCATGAATGCCAACCATGGTGCAAATAGTAAAAATATCAGAAGAAACAGAAGCGGATAACAATCAAAATAACGGAAATGGAAAACGAATATTGAAGTAGAATAGTATCAAAGATGTATTTTTACAACGGAAAT
>JASANG010000778.1:0-135000 GCA_030248215.1 Enoplolaimus lenunculus | reverse complement strand
TTTGTACTTCAGTTTATGCATATATCTACACTTAGGCTTTTAGGTTTAGACTTGGGTTTAAAACGCTTTAAAATCTAAAGGTTTGTGCCTTGGTTCGGCTCTTAAATTGAAATTAAAAAGCTCGACTTAGATGCAATTTGTTTGGTTCAGAAATTTGGATCGGTTCAGCAAAAACTTTTTCCGAAAAACTTTTTCCGTGATTTAGTTCGGTAAAATGTTTCATCTGGTTCACTGACATTAACAAAAAACTTGGCGAAAAACGACTATTTTTGGTAAGATACCGGGGCACCTAAGCCTGTGCATAAACTTAGTATAGTGCTAGCAATATGACAAGGGTTAACCCTTTCTCACATGAATATTTTCGATTTCCCCTGAGACCTACTTTTATGCTAGGATTCGAACTCCAGTGACTGGAGTGGGAGGCGTATACCATCACCACTCAGCTATAGGAACTTGACACTCGAGCCCGAGGGGACTCTCACGTCTTGTGGTGATTTAGTGCTATGTATACGTGTTGCAATTGTTAAACACGGTGCTATATACACTATTTAACGTATATACACTGTGCTGAATTGCCTACAGGCAACTGAATGTGAGAAGGGGTTAATCTAAATTAATTTATTGATAAGTAAAAAAACTTGACAACTATTTATTTGACAGGAAGTATTGGTATGGGTCCTATCAGGTTCAACTAACTTCACCGTCTGGCCAGAAGTCCACTTCTCCAAATGAGGATGTACCTCTATCGCTGCACGTTTTGAATGTCCACTATTTTTACATTGTTTAGTACATCCCAGCGGGGACCGGAGGTAAAAACCAGTGGGGCCGCAACAATAGCTAATCGTAATTTTTTTGAAGCAAGTGTTTATTAAAATCCGTAGCATTTGAAAATTTTATAATTAGGTTATCACATCATAATAAATTTCGCCAGCGTGATGGAGATATATATGACAGTTCGAAGGAAGGGTGGGTTTGCCAGGCACATTTGTATTGAAATCAAATAGACACTGGAGCGGTGATGGTTGCAGCCAGCATCATTGTATCAAAGCAAGCATATACCGACAACAAATCAAAGTTACATAAAAACGATGATTATATAATTGCTGGTTGTTTTACGCGTAACACTCGCCTTTCGTTTCAATCCACTTCATTTGAAACTACGAACTACAAGAAGTGTTTAGGGAATAAACAAAATGACTATCAGAAACCGAAAAAAAAAGAAAATGTAATTGCCGATATCCAAAATAGAAAATTTCATTTTATATATTATTATCCGGATAAATATCTGTACAGGCTTTTGTTGCAGGTCTCACTGAATCGGCCCTGAAATGTAAATTGTTCCCTATGGGCATAAATGAGCCAGCAATTCTCAGATGATTATTTTTATGTAATTGTTTCAATTTTGAGTTTTTGAATTAGAACAGTCGGGTTGACAGGATCAATCGTGCAAAAAAAGTCACCTGCTTAAATTTTCAAAAATAATATTGTACTGACCCGAATCAGAGGAGGTTTCCATTTTGAGTGCCAATCAATAGGAGTCCGTATCCGTATTAATAAGAGTTCGTAAGCGTATAGAGTGCCTAAACCCTAATTAGAGACGATAGGTGTCAATTGTCCCTAATTGTATGGTGCATAAATAAAACCAGGACCAAATAAATTTGAGTTCGAAACTTTAATGATTATGATAACATGCGACAACTTTTAACTTTAACTAAAAGGATGCTAAAAGTGATATAGTATGAACAATAAGTCCCTTACACAGCGGTAACTTTGCAATCTTGTGACGTAGTATAAGTTAAACAAATAAATAAGCAATTTCCGTCGTCTATGATACGAATAGGAACCATACAGGCTTGTGAAGAACATATTAAGAACCACAGAGATTTGCAGCTTCTCTGTAGGGCCCAAAAATTATATACCACAAGGGAACGAAGAATAGTTTTGTCAAAAAATCCAACGAGGAAAATTTTACGCGACAGCAAAGGTAGAATCCTTCCAGCAATCAGAGACAGGCGTGTTTAAAAGTTTGTTAAAGTATCACATTCAATTGTATCAACGTCTAAATGCATCAATCAATTAAATCAGAATGTTCCAAGAAAAACTGCAGCAGGTTCTAGCTAACCAACGAATGCCATTGATTCCATAGCGAACATTTCTAGATAGTTGGGTGAAACTGAATCTGGCAATTATTGTACAGTAAGCCAAAAGCCGATTATTTTAATATATCTTCCGATCACCTTTTGCACAATTATGTCAGTTTTCTACCCGACTGAGTTCGATCGGGAACAATGTTACACACTCCATGAAACTGCGCAGATATGTACGCTAACCGCTCAACAAAAATGTATAGCTAAACATTTACTATGAGATAATAATGAATCAACTCTAGAAATCAAATATACAACGTAGTTAATAAAATCACTACTTTGTGGATAGGGAATTCGCAATGTAAGTGCGCACGATGTGAAGCGTTTGAATTTTAAAAACTTTTCGACTAAAGTTACCTGAATATTTTCCATAGTGACAATTTGGAAGCTGTTAAGAAAACAACAAAATGAATAGGTATATCTTATTTAATGGTAAAAATACACTCAGCGGCTTTTAGCATATTATTTGGCGACGCGGAAGACTACAAATGCAATTATAGAAAACTTTGTTGCTTTAAATTTTTCATCAGCATCCTATGTACCAATGTTGAATTTTTAATGCAACAATTTGATGGAAAACTCAGTAAAGTTAAATGTTCGTAATTTTTGTTGTGTATGTTTAACCCAGATGTACCCAAGTCCGACGATTTGAATGTAACATGTAATTATCAAGTGAAATAAGCATACTTTTCAGAATTGTGCGCCATACCTAATTACTATGGCATTTTCCAATTTTCCAACAACAAAGTTCACTCTTGTGTACTCTCAGACTTTTAAATAATATGATTGTGAACCAGCAGTACTTTTTAATCCCGTGTTCAGTCATTTATTCCACAAATTTTCAATTTCAAAGGAAGAAACATGTTATCCATAGGACATCTAGGCAACTGTTTTGTTTCCCACTAAGGTGTACTCTCGATTAAATTAAGTGTATGACAGCACATACCCTAATTGCTTATTTTAGTAGTGGGCGCATACTTAAAATATGTTTGCACGTGAAATGTTTTCATTTTTTAATGAAAAAACCTGTACTTACTTCTTGCTGATGTTAGTTTAAACTGACGCTACCGAAAACTGTCATTCAAAGCGAAATCACTCTACTGCTGTGAAATTTTGCTTTAGATCTTAGAAAAGCTATATTTCTATCTATTTCATGTTCCTTTTTCCGCAGTCAGTTTAAAGTGACAACAGCAACATATATTCTGCAAACTTAATAGCAAGTCACATATTTCCAAGCATCTCCCAGCAAAGTGCAATCTGTGAAAAAGCAGGAGCCCGAGGTCGAAATAAGGTTTGCCGGCGCAGAGGGTGGCGCAAGCTTACGAAATTAAAAAGATGTGAAATTGCCCTAGTTGATTTTAATCACTTTTTGAGAATTTTAGTAATTAACACTTCGAACATTACATTAAGGCCGTAATAGTTATAAGCGTATTTCTAAGCTAAACCTATGCGTAAGCGTAAGCCTTCACCTATGCCAAAGCGACCAATGTTACACACAAGCTCAGTCAACAAAATCTATGTACCCTGTCCATTATTATCTTTATCTTTTTGCAATTCCCTTTTCAACTGCAATATCTTTAATAGTTTTCTTTGACGATTCTTCACTAAATTTACAGTTCGCTGTGCCACAACTGCAAAAAACTTTGTGCTTCAACTTCACAACCCAGTAATACTGACCGTAATCAAATCTGCAAAAACATTTCTAGCGCTGAAATGTCTCACCGTTTGTACGTTTGTGCTGACTTTATTAAAACAAAATACACTCGTGTCGAAAATTCCACCAGAAAAGGGAACTATGTAATCCGCAAAATCGCTAGAATTAACCAGTTCACGAAAGAAAAACTTCATACAAAGATCAAATTGACGCATTTAACATGCGGTTGCGTTTATGATCGAAATAACCGCTAGCAGTACAAATCTCGTCTGCGAGCGATTACGTCAAGTAATGACGAATAGCGATCAAAGCCGTGGTTTGGCTCATGATCAAAGCCGTGGTTTGACTCTTGATCAAAGCAGTGCACCGTTGCACTTATTTAATTCGGGACTGCACCGTGCCACCCCCTTAAACGTACGTTATTTCTTCACGTGGTTTAATGTCTCGATGTGAGAAAAACGCTGCGTGAGGATATCGATAGTCGTGTGAATCAAACAGAACATCACTTGGAAACACATTAGGTTCACAAGAATGATTGAAAAATCGGGACACATTGCCACACCGTAAAGCGTCGATACATGTGTGGCCACCAGGTCCATAAAGCTAAAACGATCCTTATTCAGTTACTGTGAACTGATTCGTAATATTACACATTTTGTAAAGGGTTGATTTTTAAAATAAAGTGATGTGATATTTGCAACAATAACCCTGATACCACTTATCGCAAAGTAAGGTAAAGGCTGCGTAGCTCAGTTGCTAGAGCACGATACCGGTAATACTATTATAATTTTCTCACGATATGCTAAGTAAACATTAGTTTCAACGTACATCAGCGCCCATCGGTCTGTGCTCCATAAGATATGAATCGTCATCTCTATTTCTAGTATCTTTTTCAGTGATTAACTCTCCGACATATCTAGAAATATTTATAAGATTAGCGGACGAGGCACACAGTCTGCCATCTCAGCCTTTTTGCATTAAACAGCTAAGCTAACTTGTCATTTTTGATATAAATCTGTAAAAGCGGTTTACTTACATACACATAACTAAACTTTGAAGTTTGAAATAAACGTGCTCGGCCGATGCAACACAACAGCGGCAGGTTCAAGAGTGGCTAGAGTTTCACTACTGGGGGCCCACTTACCAAAAGCCACCCCTTTGAGATTTTCCCCCGGTTCAGCCCCTCACTCAAGATTGCTGACCCCAGTTAATTTTAAGTTTGTTACATTTTTGCGAAAAACATCATCAGTATGAATTAAACATACCCTCTACTATCGATCATATGACTATATATTTAATCTGTATTTATTATTTATATGGTTGTTTTTGACCATGTGCTTATTTGTAGGCGTAACTAAACAGCTGGTGCAACTGACTCAGATCAGACAGGTGGTAATAAAAACATAGCTTACTCGGCAACAAACGCTCCTTTTGGAATTCTTTGCAACGCCATAACTCCCCAACCTTTATCGCGTGTGCGCATGACTGCTAGACGATATCTTAACAAAAATCAACATAAAAATGCTGCAGCAATGTAACTAATTTAAAGACTACGCAATGCTTCTATAACAGGTCGGACCTTCAAAAGCTGTTTAGGCTAGAAACGTTTTTTATGATTAAATTCGGACAAAATTGCTTTTTAGATACAAAGTTAACTTTTATACAAATTAACAAAGAAATTTAATATGGTGAAACTACAACGACTAACTTAATTCCTTTTTGAACAACCCTATTGTGACAATTCATCGAACAACGGCAATACTCGTTACATTCGGTTATATTAGGATAGTTCACTTCGAAGTATTCATCCTTTAACAATCCCTTCAGGGAATACCATATCCCACCGCTAAGTTTAGCGCACGTACAAGACTCAGAGTAGCACACAGCATTGCTGTGAGACGGACCTGTGCAGCAACATTTCTGAAAAGCATGTAATCAAACATAGCAAATCAAACTTCGATAGTGTTTGCAAATTGTAAACTTGAGTTGTGAATGACGAATGTTTAATAGCTTTGGAAAATTAATCAAGTATCGAGTTTACCTGATAAAAGTGAGGGGTTGAAACAAAATCAATATAAACTTGGCATTTATAGCATACTTTCACACGACCGCATTCAATATGATCATATTCATTTAAATAAATGATATATTACTAGTTGTAGTGTTCATATCTAATATGACCACATCTAAAGCTGTGCATATGCATAGCTTACACTAACGGGCGGACCGTGGAATTTTAAACGGATGGGTGAAAAAATTAACAACGGCTTCCGCACCGCAGCCCAACCTGTGGCAAATATAAAATTTTTTGACGTGGATTATAATATATAATAGTGATAAAAACTCGCGAGAAGCGAGCGAGAAATCTAAAGCGACAGTATTCAGTAAGACATTAAGTCAACCATGACATCCCGTTTACTATTTAGAGGCTCAGCCATGGACCAAATCAAACGCGCAGTATCCGCGGTTGTGTCTGCGGTTGCCACGATTTGAAACGCAAGCACGGTTGCACTTAATTCAGTCCGTGACTGTATATTAATAAATAGCAGGTTGACTTCTTTTAGTTGTTGTCATGCTAAGCCATTACAATACAAGATATTAAAATTTTTACAACGAAGCCATCAATAATAAGCCATACGGCCCTGAACAACGTGAACACTAACATCCATGTTATCGAGGTTATTTGCTGTTGCATGACACAGCTCGGTAGGAATACACTTTGCAACATAGTAGAAGTCTAGCGGAATATCAGCATCATCAACTTCGTTAATTACTGGAATTGGAACATTCTCTCGTCCATTTGACAAATCGCTGCAATAATAAACAAAGTTAAAAGCACAAATTAGGTAACCGTTATCACTTCACCCACACATTCATATTTTACGAGCAATCGCCTACCAGCACACTAAATATCTGAATGTAAACTTTTTTGTTAAAATAATTAGACATACCACATACTCACCAACAACTTATACTAAGTTAATCCAGTATATAGGCATTACAACGCCCGGGTCGAAAGGATTGCTGTGGTTACGGTGAGGCTCGAACCAACAACGTATATATGTACGTAATTTACAGACACATGAAACGCCAATTACTCCTTAAAGATGAAAATTTACCGCAGACTTTTTAATAATTGGAAGTCTAGTGTTATATTTAACATAGCTAGTTATTATTGTGACTAATGCGTGCTAACACGAATCCTGAAACAGATTATTCAAAGCATCATATCATTACTGTTCTAGCTCAGTGAAACACCCACTCTGTCAATAGCACAGTCCGGCGTGTTCTCGGAATCATTTCTGCGATGATTTTGCGAATTAGCATTTGAAACTTTGCGCCAGGCGATAATGCTTCTTTCTCATTAGCTAAATCCATAGGGGTTATTCCGTCGTCATTTGCAATGTGCAAATCAGCACCACGAGCCAAAAATAATCTATAAACATTTATTTGCTGATTCTTTGTTCATTAACTACACAGCATATTATAAAGATTAGGTTACAACCAGCGAACATAACGGTCAGTACTAGGTTTCTGCATAGGTTCGGTTATCAGCCTTGATATAGCGATGTTCGAACTTTCTAAGAAACACAAACATTTTCGAAACGCACAGATGACCTGCATCCCATGGAGTAGACTGTATATCGCTCCCGATATCCGGTAAATCTTTCGGATACCGGATATTTACGGTTGTTATTACGAATGGGAAGTTTATGCTTATCACATTGACCGCTGCAATATAAAACTCCAAGCATGGGCTTAATTTTAGTTCAATAAAACATACTTCTTTGTACTAATCGAACGCTTCAAACAGTGCACAATTTAGGTACTGCATGAGTTTAAATCCAGGTCGCAAATCCATTGAATTAATATTTGGTCACGACCTGCTTACAACTTGACTTTTCAAGTTCAAGTAGACGTACTATATTTCAAAATCATACTTCAGCAACACATAATTTCAATACAATACTCTTACAAATTGCCGCAAAATACTAAATTAAAATATTACGCTTGTTATCATTAAATACTCAATTCGCGGTAGCCCACGCATAAAAGTGCCTGCAGTGCGAGTAATAATTTCTGTGTGCGTCTACGTCCGCGCGCGTTTAATTTTGCGGTATAGTTGCATCCAGGTACGAGCTTTTTTGCCGAAAATTTCCGTATCTGGTTTCCAACACAAAAAATTGCAGCAGCCGGCTCTGGGTGTTGAAAAAAATTATACAAAGCGAACATGAATAATTTTTTCCGGGTCTGGTTATTTGTTGTTAAATGTTCCAACTCTAGCTGCGTTTGACTTCAATTATAATAGATTGGTATTAAATTACACAGCTGCTCCTGTGAGCGCGTGCGTCGACGGTTAACATTCGGTGGTGCGCTTGGGTCTGCATGCGCGTGCGTCTTCGGGTGCACTCAATTCTAACCATCACTGCATATCAAAAAGCGTAGCAGGTTAAGCGTTTTAAGACAAGACGTACTCGCAAATTTCTGCTTTCTCAGCTTTGATAGCTATATGCAGCGGTGTTTGACCGCGATTATTTTGCGAGTTGATTGAGCAAACAGTCTCTCTGCAACGACTGTCGTCGTCTTGTTTCGCTGCAGGCAGTGCAATTGAGTCAAGAATGCGTCGCGCCAGTGTAGTGTTACCACATTTTGCTAACGCATGCAGAACTGTGTTGCCACTCTAAAAATTGGCAAAATATCGTGTGGTTAAATTAATACTGTATTAACGTTGCCAGTCGTAACATTTTACTGTCTGAAAATAATTCATTGTATTTATTTTTACAACTAAGAATTGAAGATCTAAAATAATTAAACAACTATTCAATAAAAACGGCAATAATAAAGGATACTTACAAAACACGTATGATATAAATTAATTCTGCGTACTGTATACTAACACTAACCGTATCCTTGTGCTGCAAATCAAACCCACAGTTGAACAAAAACAAAGATATCGCTGCGTGTTCAAGCCGGCAACTTAGAAAAAATGGACTCTGACCTTTTTCGTCCTGCAACATATAAAGAAAGATTAGACAATAATGGTAATGTTGGCCCCACTTAAAGTGCGCATTATATGAAATATTTTACACTGTCATCTCCATCTCAAACTTGAACCAACGCTAAGACGGTATAATAAAGTGTACTTAGATTGAACAAACCACTGCCATGACTAGGTATTCTCTTAAATTGTGCTCAAATTGCACTATAATGCTGGCAAACTAATATACTAAGAGATTCTTAAATGTAACTAACCCACAAATTAATCGTAGCAAAATTTGCTTTGAGAATAAGCTCAACGCATCGTAGATTATTCGCCGAAACCGCATGGTGCAAGCAAGTACGGCCTTCATTATCCTAAATTGAAATAAATCAACTATAAAAAATTTCAAAGCAAAAAAGAAAACTATACCAAATGTTATTTTTTCTGAGAAAAATTTTTTGGAAATTCAAACATATTGCTCAAAAACTAGATTGCCACCACAAAACAAAGCAGGTTTAATGCCAATGCTGAGTTACTATCACTACTGTAACGGTTGTTCGCCGCCATTATTTAGGAGGCCAATTAGCCAGGTTTAAAAATTCTATTTCCAGCAACAATCTGCCACATACATTAGAATGCCTTACAATATTACTTTCCATTTTAAAACTTGAGAAATGCATGTCGATAAACAAATGAAAAATATACCGACTGCAGTACTGAAGCACCAAAATCAAGCAGCAATCGTACTGATTTCATACAGCCCTTCCGAACCGCCAAAGTCAGTGGCGATTTGCTGTCTTTATTGCACAAATTGACATCCGCGCCTGCCTGTATAATTAAATTCTGAACTATACCTGTAACATTTGTACTTTAAACAAAAACACCAGACAAACAAGGGTGGGGGCGGCCGCGACCCGAATTGTTTTGCATAACGAAAAATAGAAAAACTAAAAATTCATAATCGAACAGGTCCGCCATCCCGAAAAAATTCTGGAACCACCAGCGCCACATGTTTAAAAGCAAGTTTCGATCATTAACTTTACGGAAACTTGTTTATATAGATGTAACATTTTTGTTTGCGTACGTATCTTACATAGAATAGAACGCTTGAAATCTAACAAAACATATGACAGTTATTTTAGAATATTATTAAATTTGATATATAGCCGGTTAAATAACAAAGCCAGAAACTCAATTTTTTGATTGAATTAAAACTATCACAGATTTCATCCAGCAAAACACAGGCTTTTGAAGTAAGCGCAAGGAACTCACTACAAGTACAATCAGCGCACACATAATATGTCCATTTAAAATCGCATAGATTAACGGCGTGTTATGGTTGTCTTTCATTGCCATAGTATTCAAACTAAGCTCTCGAGTGTCCGCAAATGCTGAAGACAAAAGTTGTATTAATGATAAATTTGCACAAGACATCATCTTGCACTTAAATTCTGCTAGTTCCGTGATGATAAATGGATTTTATTCTTAAAGCGTATTTCAGTTTTTCCCTTGAGGTCAACAAAAGGGTACGTACAAGAAAATATTCACTATTTTGCTGGAAGTATCAGAACTAATCGCATAATAACATTGTCTTAAACTTAATTAAATACTCCAACCCGAACCTATGGCTACGCCTCTGTACAATACAACTATACGTTCACGACAGTACCTAAAAGCGACAGCAAATTCTGCAACTTCCCATTTTTGCAATACGATAGCAGAGCCGATGGCAAGCTAGATGGCGGATGATATCTCGAACGTCCTTTACGACCAAACTGTTGTAATATCAAGCCCAGTATCATAAAATCGTCAGACAAGCTAGGATCATTGCCTAAAAATGAAAAAAAACAAGGTAAACAACACAACCATCAAAACCCAGATAAAATTTCACAAAGGAAACAATCTCAATATTTAATTTAGCTCTTCAAACAACAGCGCACAAATGCTTAAAATCATCGCCAGGGCCACAGATCGGATAACCTAAACCGCAGTAACTTTTTAATTCTAAAATTTCATTATGTTCTTGATTCACTATTAGTTTTTGCTCACCGATTATTGAAGACGCGATAGTATTTGCTTGGCTTTCATTGACAACATCACTGTCCGGTAGCATAGTGGACCATTTATCACCATGCTTTAAGTTATCCCGTTTAAACCACTTCCTCACATGCGTCAAAATGTCGTCCTGTTTCTCAGACAACAAACAAAATGCAACCACTGCGAAATAGCTATATAATTCATTTGTAAAAGCAAAATAACTCGCATGCCTCAAACCAAACGATTCTTTTTCACAGATGTTGAAGCAATGCTATAAACCTATAAACACGTAGAACCGTGGACAAAGCTTAAAAATTGTATCCCATTTTGTAGGGCTTTTGGTTTTTACACAGTAGAAGCACAAACACGAAATAAAAATGCAACTACTGTGTACCTTAGTCAACAGAATGTCGCTAAATGGCACTCTGAGATCAAGAATTGTGGCTCGTATGTGTGATGCACTGCCACCACAATGTGGGCACAGCGGTTCATCCATGTCATTTTCCGCAGAAATGCACTCCATGTGAAAAAGGTGAGGACCACGATGCGACGGTTGACGACACTCCAGGAATTTACCCTGAAACTCAGTATAGAGATATAAACAAACTGTTAGTAGAGAATCTCCAGAAAACACAGTTAAACATGTGATTCAGCCCCGATTTATAATGCCAAGTAATAAAAAAGCAAGTATGACTAGCAGGCGTTGCCGAACATAAATATCCTTTTGAAACGTAATGAATGATTAGATGGCAGATAGTAAATAATCCATAAACTACATTAACTCTCATTCTGCTAAATAAACTGTGCAGTTGCTAAATTTTAAAAGGGACATTAAGTAAGCTCTACAAATGAATAATGAAGAAGTAAGTTCTAACCTGCAAACAAAATATACCACAGATTGGACAACATGCGTGCGACAGAAGCCGATCTATATGGGAGTTGCACAGGAGAACATACGGTTTTTGATAAGAGGGACGATAAAAAACTCTTTTATCGACATGATTAAGACATCCAACTTGCTAAAAAGTGAAAGCAAGAATTTATTAAATTATTTTAAACTACTTCAATCGAAAAGTAATTGAGCATATACATTAATATTTAATAATAATTCTGTTTACACATCACAATATTTTTGAACACTTCGTACAAGTTTTCTAACGATAATCTACCATACCGGCATAATGAAACTATAGACATCTTGACACTGCAAAAATGCAAAAATGTCAGGAAGCTAAATCGTTTACATACCTTATCATTGATGCTATCAATAGCGAAGCATTCTTTGCTTGCGTCAATTGGGTTGCACTGTAGTTCAGGTTTCATTGGTTCAACCTTGCATAAACACAAAGGTGTGTGGTTATTTTCAACATCTGGTAGGTCCTGAAAAATGTAATAACTAAATAAACATAACTTACAATAACATATGGTGCCAATTTTCAAATTCTAAGCACTTGTTTAGCTTAGTTGGGCTGCAATATAGTTACTTTACATAACCAACACAGCGCATCGTTTGTTAGTTTCAATAGCTGAGAGGTGTTGAAAACATATCAGGACTGAACAAACAATTACAAAAGTAGCACCAAACACAGCACTGCTGCAGCGAAAATTTCGGAACAATTTAAGATTTGTACACTACATACTCTGTTACTTAGTTAAATAGACAGGTGCTATAATTCAAGTACGTATACAGTCTAAGTGCATTAGACAAAAATAAACGCCAAAGAAACCTGAGAAAAGTCGGTTTTTGCATCCTCTGGCAAATTTGAAATCATCATTATATCATCTGTATCAGAGTCTTGTCCGTCAAGATTGTCATAACTATTGCTCTAAAATTAGTTTACATGAAATGCTCAACCGAAAGCTTTGTTGTTTGTACACAACAGTATGCTTTAAGTGTGCAAAAGCATTGCTTTTGCACACTAAAGCTTAATTTTGCACATAAAAATAATTCAAAGCTGTACTACTATACGGTCCTACCAGCACGAGATTCAACAGTTTCGCGAAAATCGGTCTAGTTATTATGTTTTAATATCTAAAATCGTGGCATAGTCAATCGGAACACCGCTACTATGAAAAGGGAGTATTCATTTACGTGCAAAAGGCTGTATCTGGGTAACCAACCATGTGACTTGTTCCTACTTCCATCGTAATTTTACAACTGAAGTTGAATAATGCAGCACTTACAAAATTATCCCCGAACCCAAACAACATTCGTCTAAGTCCAATACAGTATTGGTTTATAATAACGACCATGTTAATGTTTTGAAAAAACTTGACTTATATAATCTCACTGCAAGAAATTTTAGTTTTTCACATTCAAAACAAAATCAGCTCTACATATTCAAAGCAAAAATAGCTGTTAACGTTCATAACATGACACAACACTTGCCAAAAATTTGAAGTTTGTTTGAGTTGCCACGGATTCGTACGGACGTTTTGTTGGCATGTCATAAGCAGATTGTAACATCAATTGAGCGATCGATGAACATGGCTGACTGAAAAGTCAATCAGATAACCTGAGTTAACTTTTGCAAAATTGCTTCATGAATATAATGCTTACTATATATAATTTGTTTATGACCTCAAAACGCGGAGCAAACAGGCGATAATATACCTACACACATAAGCGTATGTACATCAGGGCGCAACCGGATACCAAAAACGCCGGTGCCGAATAATCTAACATCCTGCTGATTCGGATAATTAACTAAAATTTAATACTAGATAGATGGCATTCAAGAATCAGAACGCTGCCAGCATTCTTCCTTCCGTGGCTTGAGGTATCCAAAGTGTTTACATGGCAAAGCTTAACACCTCACACGGATGCATTTTTAACACTTTGCTTGCACAACAACCCTATTCCATTATTCTATGTTGATGTAATGTTCGTTCAGTTGCAATATTTGTTTAGCCCGTGTTATTTTAACTAAGACACCAGTTTTTACTAGGTACTACAAAATGATGTGGCTTGGATCAGGGATGGGAGTTGCGGTATTTGGCAGGTTTCGGTTTTTTGAGTCTCTGAGGTTTGCAGCCGAGACTAGAAGTCGAGGATTCAGCAAATGCTATAAAGATGACCAGTGTTGTTTTAAGGACGTAATATTACGTATATATCTCAGCATATTCCTATTCCTAAGACTAAGCCTAACTTTGACCTTAAAAAACCTGTAACTAATAATAGCCTTAATCATAGCCATCTTTATTTTATAGTACCTACGGAAAACTGGATGCCCTTAGAATGAACATGGGATAAACAAATATTGCCACTGAAGGCAACGCTACAAAAACATAGAATAGTGCAATAGGGTCGTTGTTAGAGTGTTAAAAATGCATCGGTTTGAGGTGCTAAGCTTTGTCACGTAAACACTTTGGGTACCTAAGTCACGGAAGGAAAAATTGTTAGCTAAGTTCTGATCTTTGAATGCCATCTAGTGTCAGATTTTAATTCGTTATCTGACTCAGAATCCGTCTTTGGCCGGATATTATATACATATACCCCAGCCGAGTGTTAATTTTTTGATTAAGCCAGATATCCGACGATATCCTGGTACATTCATATGCAGCAGTAGGTCTTATGACAAATACCTTGATGATATTTCCAAGCTTAAGTTTTCAGCAGCTTTACAGTCGTCCAATTTTGTACCATCACAAAAATCAGTATCAGACGAAAATCTCCTCTTTCGATTATTGACATTTGAGGACACTAAAATATTGGTTTTCATAATTATGACGCAACTATGAAAATTCATATATTCACGCTAAATTTTATTCAACAAACATCACTAACTACAATAATACAACATACACTTGCTGAATCAGAATCTTCGAGCTCTGGTCTCGCTTCCAATTTCTAAACCACAGAGACCTGCCAAATACTTAGACTTGCCAAGAATAAGACTACCATTCCTGAACAGGTTCGAACGATATATACCATTTAAACTTTTTTCTCCTAATATTTTCAAATTATATGTATCTTTTTGGAATCAACATGTCAAACTGAGTACGGATCTATCAATTTTTGTTAAAAGTGAGAATAAGCAATATTCCAATCATTTGAATTTTGTTATAAAACAGTTTCTGGTTAGTGGTTAGGCAAATTTGTCATGAAAGCTTGTGTTAGCCTAAGTCTGTTTAAGCGACAAAAACTCGGAAAGAATAACGGAACAAAACCAGATTTGGTCGCCGTGTGTAAAGAAAGTCATGCTATCCATAGCTTGTAAATGTCAGCGCATATAATAGCTACCTGGGCTACAGGGATAGCTGTTCATTGAACTACGATGCTTGCTTGAGTGAGTACCCACAATGTCATTGTGCTTCAGCAAGCCTTCACCGTTTTCTTTCACAGAACCGCAAATATAATCAGATTCCATTACAATAAATATATACAGTGAGTAACAAAAAATTACATATGTCAGTTTAGGTCAGAAGCTTTTATTATGCAGGTGGAAAATCAGGCATACAAGGGGGTTAGAATTCTCGTTTACAAATCCGCAAGCAATCGGCTACCACTGCGCCGCGCAGCCAACATCTTCAACTGCAACCCATTTAGTGGTAAATGGATGTGGTGAATGGAGGCCCTAGATAACCAAGTGCTACGAACTACGTCTACAAATCTTTTACTATTCAACACTTGAATAAAAATTAGTATATGCGCTGCACTAGCCATGATACTTCTCCGTACAAATTTTATAAAATTGTTAATCAAAAAACGTTAAACTTTTAAGCTAAGGTAAGATTTAGGTGCCGGTGTAGGCTTTATACTTAGGCTCAACAAAATCAAGACGAGCGTAGGGGTAGGAATACTGTGTCTTCTTAGCCAAATTATTATTGTTATTCACCCACACAAGAAAAACTCGCCCAGACAAAAAATTACTGTTCATTGTGTTTTCAGGATATTTCTTCACTGAGATATCAATGGGGCCATTATTCCTAACCCACAGACTAAGCAATTTATTCTTCGACAAGAAATTCTTTAGACTGTGTTTTTGAAACTTTAGCACTTTCCTTTCCCCGGTTGTTCTATGACAACCAATATATGATTTATGCAAATGTTTTATAAATCGTTAAGTCCGAAACAGTTGTTTTTACAACTTTGAGTAGTTGCGCCGTGTTTGCAATTAAAAAAGGTTGTTCTAGATGTTTTCCATAGCTAGTGCCGCCTCAGTTTTTTATATGGTTGCGCGTTCATAAATGAGATAAAATTTAATTTTTAAGTAAAATGCAAAGTTCTGTTTTTATATTTTGGTTGATTTGGCTCCCATGCTTCGCGCATAAATTCTTTTTTTGGGAACAACGTTGGTAGCTTTAGAGGTTAAAGATGTGCACACATATTAAATTGTGTTGTATTAAAGAAATATTGTTTGAAATATAAGTCAGTTATGTCTTGATACAGAGTCCAGACATATATGTCTTGAATTCAACACTTTTATGTCTTAAATTTTTCAAAAATATTGGTTTAAACGTGTTCACACTTGTTCAAGACGTACACTTTGGTTTGGGGGAGCCTGTGAACTCAACCCGAAATATTCTTGAAATGCGATTACGCTTTTAAGAATATAAACGGACCAACTATTTTACATATATAAAAATCAGAAAACAAATTCTTGAATATAAGACAACTATTTCTTGAAAGAAAGAAACAATTGGCAATGGCAATTTCTTAAATATTAGACATTTATGTTTTAACCATTTAAGAAAGGAATTTCTGAGCTGTTTAATGCTATTAATGTCTGAAATACAAGATGTTTATGTCTTGAAAATTTAAGAAAGTAGGAGTCTTGAATTTTTAAGACAATTTATTCTGTGTGCATTGAACTTTCAATGATATTGATTATATTAATTTGTGGAATTTTATAGAAAAGTGCCCTTTTATGAGTACTTTCGGTTTTTTGATTGCTTGCGAACAACTGAGATGTTTAAGCAGTGCATTAATATAATTTTATTAGACATATATTGTTGTGGGCCTGTATTTTCATGCTGCCGTACAGGGATGCGATAATACGCATTATGCCAAACGGTTGAGCGCAGTCAGCGTGAATCGCATAGAAGATGCTCAAAAGTTTTTTAAAACAGATCTTGAATTGAGTGTTCAAATATTAAAGGAGGCTTTAATTACAGACTAAATACCAATTCCGGCCTTGTATGCTTGTTTGGTTAGAAGTCTTGAAATTGTTATACTCTTATGTCAGTTCTACACATAACATTTGGCTTGTGGGACCCACTATATTTTGATCGCAAAAATATAATGTCAGGTTAAAATTCAATATGCTCCGATTGTGAAACAGATGGTCTTTTATGTTACTTTGCAAAATTGAGATTGGTATTATAAATGCATACTAACTACCGCAATAACTATTTTGTCTCAGGGTCGCCGTTGCAACTAATGTGCTATCTGCAGTCACAAAACACCTTGATGTCTGTCAAACTATTTTGAGTCTCTGCGATTTATTAGACAGGTTTTTATATTGTATCTTGTAATGCAACAAGCATCGTTTCAGATATTGTATGCGTATCACTAAAACTCGAATTGAGCAAGTCTTAGTCTATTTAGGATTATATGAACGCCCAACATAGCATTCAAACATTTAAATCAAAACTTTTTCTTACAATGTTATAGTTTTCCTTTGCAAACATGGGTGAAAACTTGGTCATATTGTTAGCTTTTTCAGACAAGAGAAAAGGAAATATTGGTACATGTCTGGTGAAATCTGCGTTATCTGAACTACTAGTGTGCAGGAACACCCGCCTCATGAATCCTGACTAAAAGCGTCTCTGTATTATTTTATGCTTTTATACCTTAAATAAACATAAAATAAACATATTTTAACGCATTACATTTTTTCTGGAGCGAATTGAATTTCTGAGAAAGAAAATATCTAATTTCGGTCATAACAGTATAATATATACCTATTACTTACCTACTATTTGTGACCCGAATAACAGGGGGACTGATATCTATTTAGTCTCTTGATTGTACCCCCGGTTATTCGGTTACGGATTATTTATTTTTAACCCACCTCCGCCGCCCTTCGTTATTGGTATGTGTTCGGTATCGCAACTATCCGTTGAATTAAACGTTTATTTGTCTTGTATCAAAACCTTGACCGATAATGCAATGTTATACTTAGGAATGTACTTTCAAAACTTAAGTACGCTTTAATGTTTCGAGCTCAACCTTATTTGATCCTGGAGTCATTTATACGCTACAATTAGAGATAATTGACATATATGGACTCTAATTAGGATTTAGGGTCTCTATCCGCTTACGGACTCTTATCAGGGATGCGGACTCCTATTGAATGGGATTCAAAATGGAGACCCTTCTTCTTCGGGTCACTACACGGATTAGCATAATCCATAGCCTAAGACTAAACCTAGCTTAAGAGTAAGCCTCAGTCTAAGCAAAAAAAGAACTTGAAAAGGGCGTTGAGACGATATATGTGAATTTACTTCAACGCGGGCTCGCGTTCAACCTAATTCTGATCCTAGTTGATCTGAACTAAGCTCACCTACTAAAAAATTCAACTTAGGTGAAACTCTTAAGTAATTTCGATGACTCCGTCTCTAATTTTTAAACCAATTGATAAAGACTATAACCAAGAGCATTCGGACGATATAAAATGCTAGTTTACGATAACCAAAAAACTACGTGAGTTATTATGATTGGTCAAGGTTGGTTTCAACTCTGTGCGCGATATGTCTTCACAGATTCGGGATAATTTTAACTTTAGAGATGTATCTTCAAAGTAAAATCCGAAACAATCTTAACAATTTCAAAATATTGGTTCAGAATTTGATTCTTTTTAAGTTTATCACACACATTCTAAAGATGTTATTTCAGAATTTTCACGTATTTATATATTTGTTTACATTAAATGGTGTAATATAATACAACCGAACATTTTTAACGCTGTGTATCAGCTAAATATCGCTGGAGGACTAAAGTCGAAAAATTAGACAATGCTGAAAACGGCCCATGTGAAGATCAAGGACGGAACGTTTTTGTGTAAGACTAGAATAGAGTTAGCTTAAGGTTTAGACTATTTTTGCTTGACTTAGGCTTAAGCTTAGACTTAGGAACATGCTTAACGTTTCCGCTCATGCTTAGGCTTAGAAATATACTTATGATACAGTTCCGCCTCTGTTATTTTTACATTGGCTCGTTTTTGAGAAGTATAATGTTTACAATAGGTAAAGTCGAAAAAAATAACTCGCTATCCGAATTGTTTAATTAAGACATTTCAAGCATAAAACCTTCACAGTTTTTTTGCTAAAATTGTTCATTTAATAGAACGAATACATCGTTTTCAGGGCCAATGTATAGATCAGGGCCTTAACAATAGTATGGTCCGTGTATACGACAGGAGCTTCCCGTTTTTCAAGGTAGAAAACTTATGACCGGAAATGCAGCGCAGCCGCTTCTGTATAACGGAGAGGAATTCCATTGGTTTGGTAGGAAAAATCACAAACATAATTTTGGCTGGAAAAGTGGAAAATCCACAAGCCTGGACATTCCCTGGTTCGGTAGAGAAAATTTGTAGTGTAGGTTTGTTTGGAAAACGGGAAAAGTGGAAGATTTAAACGCTTTGATCATCACTGGGTTGATAGGGAAACCTGAACCATACGTTTTGTTTGGAAAACGAAAAAAGTGGGAATTATATAACGTACTTATAGAAAGCAGGCACTATTAAGTATTTCCCCCAGTAGTGGAAGTTTCTCCCCGCCACAATATTTCACGTATATTAAGACAAATTGTGTAAGCCCCTGCGGTTTGAAGATACTAAGTAGGATAGGGGCTGTCACCCCTATACCTTCCCCCACAATAAAAAGCTTCCCCCCATCACAATATTTCGCGTTTAAGACGCACCGCGGAACCCCCCGGCGATTTGAAGGAATACTAAGCAGGATGTGGTGCAGCTGCCCCCCAAAACTCACAGGGGTGCAGTGGGGGCAGCAACCCGTCTGAGGAACATAACGCAAAATTAACGAAAAATTTTCGCAATAGAAACTAGTTTTAAAACAGGAAAACAAAACGTTTTATGCTACAAGTGAAAAAGTTACCCCCACATTTGCTTAGTGGCAAGGAAAAACTACAAAATTGCCGGAATTCAAACGCCCAGATATTCTAAGCTTTCGTGGAGAAAATTTGGGGCCTAAAATTTGTTTCGAAAACGGAACTATATATACGTTTAAAATTTTCCACTTTCCCGTTTTCCAAACAATACTTACGCTTCAGATTTTCCCTTGCAACCAAGGGAAAATTTAGGCATTTATATTTTTCACTTTGTCCGTTTTCCAAGCGAAACCTTCGCTTCAGATTTTTCCAACATAACGACGGAATACCTATACGTTTTAATTTTTTCAATTTTCCCGTTTGCCAAACAAAACCTACATTTCAGATTTGCCATACAAACAACAAAGGGAAATCTAGCGTTTATATTAGTTTAGATTTTCCATTACCAAACCATGTGAAAACAAAATCAGTTTAAAGCTTAAGCTTACTCTATTGCAGTCCAGCAAATAAAAGTTCCGCCCCCGATTTTTACATGGGTCAAAGTAGTTATATCAAATACCTCACAGAATAATCTAAATGTCAAACATTTTTACAGATAATACACGTCAGCATTTATTATAAACATTATGACTGTACTAAAATTTAATCCAAATAACGAAAAGAATTCTAATCATAGTTTTGTCGAAGTAAGCCCAAATTGTTGTAGTCTCAACGAAACAACACAACTGACAAGACGATTTTGTCAAAGGAGCGAAACGCTGTTGTGCTAAGTTTGCCAAATAAAAAAATTACTACGCTAAATTTTGTTTACAACCGTGCACGCTCAACGCGTGAAAAAGGGTGGAAGATGTTGGCTAATGTAAAGAACACAGGCGGAACAGTATTATAAGCATATTCCTAAGCCTAAGCCTAAGCCTAAGCTTAAGCCTACGCCTAAGCCTAAGCCTAAGAGAAGCAAAAAAAAATTAGTCTAAAGCTTAAGCTTACTCTATTGCAGTCGCACAGGAAAACGTTCCGTCCCTGATCGTAACCGCTGAGGGCATCTTCTCGTCTTCTGACATTTAAATCGCCGTGCAGGCGATGCTGAAAAATTATGCTGACAACTATTTTTGCTCCAAGGAGTGCTCTTGCCCCATCGGTTTATGGCATCCGTTAATTTAATTGGTTTAGTTTGGAGACGGTCTAACCAATAGCGTTTTGTTGTTCCCAAGTGTAATTTTAGCCAATAAATATAAAAACACGGTTTTACGGTATTTTGTTGTTCTTATTCAGTCAATTAGTAATCAATACGTTCTCAAGTTATTAATTATTTTTCAAACTATATGAACTCGATGTCGAACATGGTTTACGATGCATTGTATAATAAACATATTCCTAAGCCTAAGCTTGAGCCTAAGCCTAAACCGACGCGTAAGAATGAACATATTCCTAAACCTAAGCCTGAGCCTAAACCAAGCAAAACTATTACTCAAAAACTCAAAATTACTCTATTACAGTCCCACAGAAAAACTCTCCGCCCCTGATCTTTTTATATGGGCCGGTTTTTTTAATACTTGCAGGTTTGCTTAAATGTCGATACTCTCGACGAAGTACGCGACGGTCAGACCCAGACCGGATACAACGAATATTTGATTCCAAAAGGCATCAAAGCAAACAAGAAACCCCGCAAATCGTACGCGCGAATATCAGCTTTATTCGTCGCTTGTTTATTCGCATGTACAGTTGCGGCAAGTGTAGCGTTCGCACTGTGTTATATACAATGGTATTACCAGACGGTACGGAGTTGCACATTCTTAACCAAGTAGTTTGGTGAATTTCACATTTATTAAAAATGACCAATGTAAACAAACAAGAAGGGCGAAACAGTAATATAAGCATTTTGTTAAGCCTAAGACTAAGCCTAAGCCTAAGCCTAAGCCTAAGCATAAGAATGAGCTTATACCTAAGCCTAAAGCTTAAGCCTAAGCAAAAGGGTAAAGCTTATGCTTATTCTATTCCAGTCCCACTGAAAAACGTTGCTGGCCCTGATGTTTATACATGGGCTCTAAACTTTCACCTTGGCTTCAGCTTCATGACTATGGTATGCTCAGATATTTTTCTAAGCTCCCAGGCAAACTAGTTTGTCAAGAAATTAGATTATCACTATGTAGTGTTCAATCCAGCGGCAACTGAAACGTTTTTGCCTGCAATATCAACCCTAGCATGCGTACACAAGGTAACATTTCGATTTACTTCGCTTTTTAGCTTCAACAGCCAATACGAACTGAAACCTAAAAGCTGTACACTACACTAAACTGTTTGCACCAAAACGTTACACGGTGCACGTTTAATAGTGAATTAACTAAACGAACAAAGGTAAAAAAAGCCTTTTTGCTTACGCACATTGCAAAATTTATCACAACCTCCCATGAAAAGTTTACAAAATAGAACTGTCATGCGGGGTTCACGTTTTAACCGGTGCAGGCGGGACACGGTTTGTCCCATGTTGATTCGACGTCAACGTTACACTGCAAAAAACGGTGGGCCAGAGTAGAATTTGACTCGGGCGGAGTCGAATTATGACTCAGTTTGTGTAGTCGGGAATAGCCTATTTCGGCAATTTGGCTCACCAAGTTTTTGCAGTGTGAAAATCGGGCTCTCATATCGGGTCAAAAGACATAACTCGAATGTCATATGACATTAGCTTATAAACCACTGCTCTAAAATCATCAATGTGTACAAGGGACGGTATGTCACGTGATACTGTGGGACATTTATGCGAATATCATATGATATTCCAAAATTTCAACGAATATTTCAAATTCTAGTATCATATGATATTTAACAGGACAATTTGGGTATGTTACCTCAAGTATACAGACATTTAAAACATATATAATATTCGCAGACATTACCTCGAATATCATATGATATTAAAGAACAAAAGGTGACCCACATATGTTAACAGGAGACAAATACGATTTTTTGAATGCGATATAGGGTCTATATGCAGACAAAATGTTACCCAATCGTCTAATAGGGACAAAACGTGTCCCATGCTGCCCTGGTTATAACGTGAACTTTGCATCAGTTTTACTGTGAACTAAAACGGTTTTTTCAATCGGTTTCAGAACGCAGTTTCTTCAACAATTGCTGTTAAAACCGCCATTAATGGTGAAAATGGCGATGAATACTTCAACGAACACATTCTAATCGAGTCTGCGTTAGGTTACGAAAGAGTGGAAGTGCCAAAATTTGGTTCTCGTCGACCTGCAACTTTTATTCACGATTTTAACAAGGTGCTCAAAAAGCTATAGCTATATCTTTCTACATACTGAGTCGACTACACTTTCACTACATTTAAAGTTTAACCCTTAGGCTTAGAATTAAAATGCACAGGTTTAGACTTTGAGAAATGCTTAGGCAATGGCTTACGCTAAAGCTTTGGTTTAGGTATGTCTTTTCCGAAACCAAAGTCTAAGCCTAAGCCTTTAGAGGAACGTGTACAAAATTTTAAAATTGCAATCAGATCAGTACCGTATGTTTTTTGAATAATTCATTTTGACGCGCTCATTATTAAGCATTTACATTCAAAATTAAAGTATTACTAGCACCGCACTGCAGCTGTGAATCTATTTTTTTCTGCAACGGTGCAGTTCCTAGGCAAAAGCCTAAGCTTGCTGGATAAGATTTGCGGTTTGTTCGGCGCACCAAGTTTTGCATTTGATGACCAGATACGATAATTCTTGTACGTCCTTTGACCAATCCTATATTCGCAACCTTACGCAGAATTACTTCCGCCTGCGGTGCCAACAGTCGATCCAAAAACGATTGGGCACAGTCGCTAATACGCGAAATTATCCGGTAAATGAAACCTCGGTCGCGAGTGTATCGATACGCAAAATGTAGTTTACTTTTGAAATAAAATCTTTCATTCACTGTTCTACGCCAAATTATCTGACTTTAAAAGTGCGACGAACCGGCCATCCTGCTGATGTCTCTACGCTGCTGTGTCACGTGGGTTCCACCATTAAAATCCTTTTGGCAACTGACGCCACCAAACTAGAAATAATAATTAACAATAAAGTTGCTAATTTATTAGTTTTTTTAGAATCTAACAGTGATTGTCGACGCGCAAGGACAACAATGTTTCATTAAACCGCTTGATGAAACTATAATGAAGCCACAAAGTTTTGCTGATTTGTTGACCAAAATGACGGTTCGTACTATCGGTGAATTTTGGTTTACACTTTCTCAGTGAAATTGAACTTGCTGTCTGAAACAGCAATATTTTATGTTTGCACCGCCATCATATTGGTATCGGGTGTGCATGCGGGACCTATTGTCTGGCCAATGTTACTTTTAGAGCAGTCGCGGTTTGTGGCGGTTTTGTATTAGAGTAGGCTTACATGCTAGACTACATTTTTTGCTTAAGCTTAGGCTTAGGCTTAGCAATACGCTTAATCTACTGTTACGGTGCTAAAAGTAACATTGGCCCAGTTTCCAGCGGTTAAATTTGTCAAATAAATGCTGATGTTATCGCCTTGGAATATATACTTGAGGCTGTTTACTCTGCTTGAGAGATGATTGGCTATTTTGTAAAGTAGTGGTTGTTTCGGTATGTAATATGCTTTTTTTTCTGTATTTGTCGCTCGAGATATGAAATATTGGCCCGGTTTCTGAAATCTTACTTAAGTATTCATTTAAGCTATGCTTAACTAATTACTTAAATCGATGACTTGAGTAAATATTTAACTTTTCGAAGAAAACGTGTAAAACACCTTATGTGAGCCATTGTCACAATAAAAAGTAATAGTTTTGCTTTATATTAAGGAGGCACCGCGAGTCTACAATTTCAGTTAAACCAAGGTTAGTATACCTGGACGATTAATTTGTAATGCATCAGGTTCAGTCAGCGACTTGAGTATTTACTTAACTTAAGTACGCTTTTAAAAACGACAAAATGGCTAAGTTACAACGTACTTAAGTACTTACCAAACGATACTTAATTAGGGTTTTAAAAACCCAACCAATGTAATTTTGGTTTGCAGAAGGTTAATACACTATTGCTTTCCTACGTTACATTTTTAAAATTTCTTATTTTACCTAAACAGACGTTTTACCTCAGCGGCAGATCCAGGAATTTCTAACGAGGGCGAGTGACAAATGTTGTGAAACGCAAAAATTGTAAAGTAGAAACCTTATCATTTTATCACCAAAAATTTGTGACGTGAAAAAATTGTATGGTGGGAAGGTAACTTATCGTTTTATCACAAAAATTTCTGAGAGAAAAATTAGGGACCTTATCTTTTTAAACATTTTCTGAGAGAAAAATTGTAATGCAGAAGGGCCTTACCATTTTATCACAAAAAATTCCTGATTGGAGTGGCGTATGCCCGCCACTCTGGGACCGCGGCCCATGTAAAGATCAGGAGCGGAACGTTTTTCTGTGGAACTGCAATAGAGTAAGCTTAAGTTTTAGACTAATTTTTTGCTTGGCTTATAGGCTTTGGCTAAGGCTTAGGCTTAGGAATATGCACATTGTTACGCTTAGGCTTAGGTTAAAGCTTAGGCTTAGGTTTAGAAATATGCTTATAATATTGTTCCGCCCTTGTTCGTTGCATTGGCCGGATCGGCTAATGCTTCCATTGTACACCCGTCCTGAAAAGTTTAGCCTACTAGCAAAATGAGCCGCTACGAGCGTGCTTAAAACAGATTCTTTCCTACAATTAAATGACCGGGCATTCACACCGATACCTTGTATAGTTTTATTTCGCAGTTTTAGAACAAATACTACATACTCGATCCAACGGTCGCAACTGAAAATTGGGAAGCGTTCAACCCACCAATGACATTGCATCAAATCAAACAATTGAACTCTTGGCTGATTGAACGAGATTGCTTAAAGTATCGAGTGTATCAGTTGCAAACAGTTTCGCCTTCAAAGCATACCGATATGTTCCAAATAATGCTTGACACAAGTAACAAATGTTATAGCCCATGTTATGCGTCGTCCACTTGGTTCTGTGCCCGCCGTCCAAAAATTAGACACGTCTTTTTCCAAATACGGTTTCGAAAAACGGTAGCAATTGGAAATTAAGAAAACCAAAACATATCAACTGGTAAATTACAATTTATCAAATAATTGTACGCTCATTAGGAGAACGGGAGGCAGGTGGACTTAGAGTCTGAGGGCATGGTCCTAGGTTTAGGCTTAAAATATGGTATAAGTCTATGTTTTTTGTTCTCACACTTTAGGTTTACTCGTAGATTCATGCTTAGGCTCTGTGGAAAGACACTTAGTTTGGTCGAAACGTTTATATAAAATATAAACATTAAGAGTGGCGCTATAATTTTTCTACGACCTTAACGCTTTCCAGCTACGCATGCGGTGCTATCGTCATGCCAAGAACCAATGTGCGACGCCAAACAACACAACAAACCCGTTTATAAGCACCATCTTATAGGTTTCAATTGACAAGTTTAATATAAATTAGACCGTGAGTTATTTAAGTGCATATCTATGTAGAAACATCGCGTAGTTTATGTTGCGTTTAACAGTAAATGTCCGCATATATATACTAGGTACTGCCGATATCTAAACGCAGTATATAATGATGACAATTTGAAAAAATATGCGCCATTTGGGCTCCTGTACACTTTTCCTTACATTTAAAATTAAGATTTAGTTTATAATCTGGCTTACACTCATGCTGAGAGTAAGGTAATTCATAGGTAAAGGATAATAGTGCAGGATACAGCCAGGGTGTAAACGATAATAAAAATAACGGAAACGAAAACGGATAGTGATCAAAATAACATAAAAACGGAAACGGAAAACGGATATTGAAGTGTAAAAGTTTCAAAGATGTTTTATTTTTTTTACAAAACACAATTGAGTCGTGCAAATATTCACATATTCACCAGACTTTGGAAAATTTAAAGAAAAAATGACGAATGCATCGAAATTTTTAAGATTCTAACTGAATTTCGTAACTTTGATTTTATTTCGAACAATGGAAGCATATGTGTAATGAAAAATTGCGAGATATATACCTACATCATTTATAACTAATTGTAACCAAAAAATAAAACAATTTTCGCTATTTCTATATAACGGAAACGGAAACGCAAACGGACACTGATTTTTACAGGGTACGGAAACGGACATTTGTTGATCCTCTGGATATAGGCAAGCATTTAACGGAACTTGACTGCCTAAAACCTAAAAATGAGGCTAGACCTTAGCATGTATGATAGAATTACACGAGAGGTGTTGATATTTTTTGTTATTTCTATAAAATTATATTTAATATTTTTCTCTTTTTTTCAGGCACCCAAATATATCGAAAGCGGCGAAGTGCCTTGCGTAACATCTCTTCTGATGAATTGAACTTCGCAGACGAGGACAGCTTGAAACTAATAGAGCTATCACCGGGATCAAACACGCTTCGCAATGTGAATATTCGAGTTCATCGTTAGCATAGCAATACGAAGCAGGAACTTCTGATCCTTCATGACGGTGCTAAATTTAGGCAATTGTAACACTTCCCATTGTCCATACAAACTCAGGCTTAGACTCAGGCATAGGAGGCTTAGAATTTGAAAATGGCTTTGTTAAGCCTATTAACCTAGGCCTAAACTTTTGCCTATACGTATGCCTGTAGCTATGCCTATGCCTGCGTCTAAACCCAGGCTTTAATTTAAAATTTAGGTGAGAGTGTACATGCGCTACTACTTGTTCGAATAGCTGTAACTGTGGTTTGTAACATCTTGTAGCCATAAGCTCAATCAGGGGGGATCGCACGTTTTACTGCTAACAACGAGTTTGAAATACTGCAAACTACAGCAAATGTTCAGTAACAGTTTGAAGTGTACTGGATGCCAATAAGTAGGCACAACCCGAGCATGGATCCGAACGACTAAAGAACGATAATAGTTTGCTTAACCCCTTCTCACATTGAGTTGCCTGTAGACAACTCAGCGCAGTGTATATACGTTAAATAGTATATATTGCACCGTGTTTAACAATTGCAACACGTATACATAGTACTAAATCACCACAATACGTGAGAGCACCCTCGGGCTCGAGCGTCAAGCTCGTATAGCTGAGTGGCGATGGTATACGCCTCCCACTCCAGTCACTGGAGTTCGAAACCTAGCATTAAAGTAGGTCACATTGGAAATAGAAAACAGTCATGTGAGAAAGGGGTTAAATTTTTAAGCTTGGTTTGTTTGTTGCTCGTTCCATAAGCATTATAAAAAGTAAAACATTGTGATTTTATAGAGACAAATCTTTCGCTCAACGGTCACTAAAAGTTATTTCCCTGTCAAAATTAGTTATCGTTTTTTGATTGGACGAAAATGTTTTGTTTTGATTCAAATTTCGTAATTTCTAATTTCAATTTACAGGTTTATGGCACGTCTATGCCGTCGTTAGTTGAATAAATATATTAATTTGCTAGTGACAGAACTTGTAAAATTATTATATTTTAATGGATCATGAAGCGTTTGCGTAGTAAGCAGACTCCCCAGCCAAAAACGTACAAATTTTTGTTGTCCGCAGTCTGCGCCAGAGGCATACTCTGCCCCTGTGTGCTGATAATGAAGAATTTTCTAATCCGTATCGAGTTTTGTTGTTTTTAAACAAATATTTTATTTTTTCAGTTAATATGGTGTATAATGACGCCACAGTTTGCAGAAACAACACCAAATATACATTTCGCTTCGTTTGGCCACCAATAATGTTTACAATAATCTCTGGCCGCTCCCATACAAATGTGTGCTGTTTGGTTTTACAAACCGATATGCCAAAACGCCACAGACCTGCTACCAGGATGCAAAACATTGTTGCACCACCTTTACACTTATATTTGAGAGATAAAACTTTAACTGTAATATCTTGGCAGATATTTCATTTGGTTTTTTTGCTGCTTTTAAAATAGTCACAATTTGTCCGGAAGGTACGGTTTAAGGTGTGGTAAGAGTGTTTATAAAAGCATATATTTATTTGTTTCCAATGCATTTCTTTGTTCAGTCGAAAAAAAAGAGCTTCCATTATCAAGCGGTAGATGTGCAAGAGAAAAAATTACAAAGCTAACGACTGGCTTCTGTGACACTAAAAGTTGCGTGTTAAGCAGATGAGTGATTGAACGTTTACAAACGCCGAAATTGAAAAATACATCTCAATCTACTATAAAATGTGGAATTGTTTAGCAGAGGGGAGTTAAATAGTATTTCTAAGAAGGAAGGAAAAATTTTCGTTCACATACTGGAGTGGCTTTTAAGCGTGTTAAAATTTATTTGGCCGAAAAGATAGGATATCTGTAAAGAGGCGGATATCCTTGCCTTCTCCAGTAGTTCGGTGTTGGGTGATGCGCAGTTGATGTCGACGGGCGCCAGTCCCGACGGGTGTAAGTCACTACCCCCAACTTTTTGAGTATGAAGCTTGGTAGGCATTTTTCAAACATCACATTTGAAACACACGACATTTGACGGGTATATTAGCACCCAAAACGTCTGACTTCTTCAAAAACATGGCTTAGATCTACCATGGGTCAGAAGAGACTAAATCATATTGCACTTTGTCACGTTCACCAACACATTCTTATTAATGAGCTACTTTAGTGTAGTGTGACGGAATTTGCATCAGCATCTCAAATTCGTGCAAATAGTTTCGGCGGAACGGATTAAGAACTTTTAAATTGATCTCTATTGGGCAATGGAATAAATAATCACGGAAACTAACTGATAATTGAATTAATGCTTAAAAGTTTATACCTGATAAATTTGTGTGTCAAGGTGAAGTCAAAATTTAGCAAAATGTGAACACTGTTTTAGCATATTTTACTGTTCACTTTACAGTCTTTAATTATGTTTAACAGTTTTTATTGTGTTGTTTTAACAAATTATGATATGATCAACTATCGCATCTTGGAAAGTGTGGACATGTCTAAATTGCATGACTGACCCCCATTTTTGAGAACAGATTGGCGCCCATGTTGATGTCTACTATACATACTGTAATTATTTAAGTTTGCTCTCCATGTACCAGGAAGTACTTGTGCCGGCCTCTTTTAGTATGGTATCAAAGCAAACGAAAGCGGATGTTGCGTAAGTTGTCCAGTAAACATAGATGATATTTAGGCATGGTTTACTTTAATTTTCACCGCCATGTGGAATTTCATACCCGCAATCGACGCTCTTGCATAATGACAGGTTTCGCAAAATTTTGAAACGACAGATGCATTTTTTCGAAAACGTAAGCAGTCGTCGACGCCTAATTTTATTTTAACAAAATGATATCGAAATGTACTTTATATCAGATGTCGAAGACAAATGGTTTGAAAATTTAAGTTTTATAATCGACAGTGTATTGTCAATTGAAAGCTGTCGATGCCTACTATAAATAATGCTTGTACAGTCGACGGCTACTGTACAAAAAGAAACTTTTTTAGAAAGAAAGATACTGTATGTTCGTAATCAATAGAAGCCGTCGATGGCTGTTAAAATAATATTCTCATATACACTTGTTAAATATCACATCTAACGCAAGGACACGGTCCATTTTTTGGTATATTGAGGCATCGGCGGCAACTGCTTAATCAATTCTTACAGCCGACGGCTACCTTGCAAAAAAGCAGTTTTCTATTTTGCAGATTGCTCAACAAATACTCAAAAGTGTAGGCGTTGCAAAAGATTAGGCTTTTTGAAATTTTAAAAAACAATGGCGTCGGCAGGATGTCAATTCATGATGATGGTATACACTGCGTGTTTAAATAGTTTTCGTGATAAAGCGTATCTAGCGAAGAAATATTTGGACTCTTAAATTTAACCGAATATATTTTGAGTAAAATTTTCCGCTAAGACATCACGTAACGTTGTTCCTAAGTCTATAAAGTAAGTTTTTAGCCCTTTGGTGATTTTTAGTACTCAAACAGTTAAGTAAGTTTATATATTTATGTTTTCTTAACACTCCAGGCCCAATAGGCAGTTCGAATCAAGTAAAATTTTCCGCTAAGACATCACGTAACGTTCTTCGCAAGTCTATAAGTTTTTACCCCTTTGATGATTTTGAATACTCAACCGGTCAAGTAATTGTAAAACCAAATCTAAAGATGAACAAGATGAAGCCTAAAATGTAAAAAAAAACTGAATCATTCCGCTTGCTGACAGCTGCGTTAGCGCTTGTTTACCTCAAAACACTGCACACTTTTGTCGGATGCGAAACGCCTGATTGTTCAGTCGTGCGTGTTTTTTCGTTTTTCATCGCACACTGGAGTTTGCACAGGTGTTGCAGAGCGATAAAAACACATTTTCGGCGTAAGCCGATAGTTGCGTTTAATAAAAGGTGGGAAGGTAATTAATATTGATGACACTACTTGATTTGGCCAACTGTATGCTCAATAATTTTGGCTTGGCAATACACTGTTTAAGGTAAACAACACCACTCGTTCGCCACAATTAATTTTATTCCCACTGTATCGATGGGAATCAGTGGCTCAACTAATGAGGGGTGAAGAACTGGGCCCTGGTCCGTTTTGTACAGACACTTTCGTTCCTCCGTATCCCAAAAATCACTCGACAACATCAAAAGAATACTGTGTTCGGAAATGTTTTCGTATTCTCTCTATAAATGTTCTTGCCGCATTTCTAAACATTTCTGAATGTCGACTGAGATTGGAATTATCTAAATCGTTTTGGCTTTCAAAGACGAAAGTCTGTTAATCATTTTTACGGAAGGATTTCATTCGGATTCTGATCATTTATAAATTGGAAACTGATGTATACGTCAAAGTACGAGGAATTGAAGGCGGTATTGAGCCACCCTGGAGGCTGGTGGTTCTTATACAATCACATTGTTCCCGAACCACCCATTGCGGAATTTTCGATATTTGTGAAACATTTAATATCCGGTCCAGTGGCACTTGTGCCTTTTTAGCGTGGCTATTAAGAGTCTAAAATATTTTCTGCTTATTTTATTAAAATATTGGAACTTACGTTTCAGCTCCAGTGATATCCGCTGTTTGTAACTGATTGATACCGCCCACATTTTTATTGTCTATTTTGACATCCATGTACAAAATACCATGGACATTTTGCATATGCATGGAATGTATATTCAGTTTGGTTTTGAGCTAGCGTAACGCGTATTATTTTATTATATTTCTCAAAATGAAACAGGCGAACGGCTCTGTAGTGCAGGTGGTTAGAATTTTGACTGGTACTTAGAGACTCTGCGTTCAGCTCCGTCTTCCGCTGGAAACTGCTAAAAAAATTTTATCTCAAAATTTTCTTTTATTGATATAAATGTTTAGAATTTGTAATTTTGAACAGTGTAAAATTTTGAAATATAGTAATTTTTAATACTATATAAAGAAATACTGCTATTCGTTAATTTGAGTAAGTATATATACAAAGATAAATTGCATCGAGAATGAAAATGAACCCTTTTTAACATTTGGGGTGAGCATAAAGTAAGTTTGGGTAGAGTCATTTCTAAATTTGTTTGTTGTAAACGCATTTGTTCCAAAATGTAGTTGTGGCCCATACAATTCTGGTAGCTAAACTTGTTGCCGTGTTTTTTTCAGGCCATCAGCCAGCTCATCTTGCTGGGGTGGCTAAACATTTTCCACGATTAGCATAGAAGAGCTTTTGTTGACATGCAATCAAGATTTAAAACATTCTCGTGGAAGGGGCGAAATTCTTCTTGGACTGCTGAGCCCCCTAATCTCGCTCTACGGGCCCGATCGCTTAAGGCAATATCTAACTGCAGCCGACTAAAAACTAAATTATTTCGTCGACCACTGCAGTCTTTGAGGTAATCGTTTATTCGTGGCGCACTAATATTGTCGTTGGCTTTGGTACCCAGATTGTGAATAAAGAATATTACTGTCATCTTTGGATTTTAAAGCTCTTGTACCCTTTTTTCCTCAAAGCTTTCGAATTATTCAGATTATGGCATAGCTAAAGATTAGGCTTCGCTTAGGCTTAAAGGTATGCTAGGAATATGCGCGTGAAACTACCAAATTGGAATTGCGACAATCATCAAAAACAATATTTGTCACATAAGGATAGACAAAAACATCGTATAGTGCAGAAAACTTTAATTTGTATTAATCGCAGTACTCTGAGAAGGTTTCCAGCTACTGACCGTGAGAGTTCGAATTCAGCATTGTAACCGTTTACTGGTTTTGCCCAGGAACCTTTATATTAAACACCTTTAATATTTTCTTGAAAAATATAAACCGTATTACAGTCGAAAGCATTTTCTCTGTACCGACTGACGTTTTATTCACTGGAAACCTGCGAAAGCAACGCAAAATTTTATTTGTTAATGCGGTTTTTTTGTTGCTCCACGCATTAAAACAGGTTGGTTTTATGTATTACGTACCGGGGCCAGTTTATTGTTGCATCTGCTGACGGTTCCTTTATTTTTGATTTACGCCCGATTCACTAAGTTGTTTTTTAGACCAACTCGATATATTTCTTCCTGCATCCGGAAAACATTAAAATATGTACTCGATGTTATCTTTGGTCTATGCTGCAACTTGAGTCTTGTAACACACTTTCATCATTTTTAGACGGATTCTTTATGATTGAGTTGCTCAGAGGAAAACATGCATTGCAGCAAATGGGTGCTTATTAAACTTTCGGCTAATGTACAGAACAGGGTCGTAACAGTAGTATAAGCATATTAATAAGCCTAAGCCTGAGCATAAGAATTAGCTTATACCTAAGCCCAAGCAAAAAAAATTGTCTAAAGCTTAAGCTTAGTCCTGCAGAAAGCATTCTGTTCCTGATCTTTGCATCGGCCAACGTTTCAAGTATCTTCAAACCGGTGTTTAAGCGAAAAATTTTCAGTTTCCTATCTATAACCCTTCTCACATTGAGTTGCCTGTAGGCAACTCAGCGCAGTGTATATACGTTAAATAGTATATATCGCACCGTGTTTAACAATTGCAACACGTATACATAGTACTAAATCACCACAAGACGTAGAGCCCCCTCGGGCTCGAGCGTCAAGCTCCTATAGCTGATAGGTGATTATATAACAATTTTTAAAATCGCTATTAGTAATTTGTAACGCAAAACTCTATTTCCAATTCCATATACGGTTTATAAAATGTCTCAATTTACCACTAGACATATTTTAGTTTTCTCAATTTCCCGTTGCTAGCATTTTGCAAAACCGTACTTGGAAAAAGGTGTGTCTAATTTCCACATGGCGGGCACAAAATAAAGTGGATGAAGCATTATATATCAAGGTACGAGAGGTTTATAGGCATGCTCTACGCATTGGTCTGTCTTTCCCAAATCTACAGACATAGATTTAGACAGCAGAAAGCCAAACGCTATTTTTGTAGTCATGTTATACAGTACTAAATTTAAAACTTGTGTATACCCGAAAAGGAAATCGATCCTGTAACCCAAATTAATTCGCCCTGGTTGCCAAAAATATTCAAAAATTTAGAAAAATTATTTTATTTTATATTGTAAATTGTGTATTATCGGATTGATTTAGAATCATATGAAAAACACCAATGGTTGCAAGCAGAGGCGGATCGAAAAATTTCTAACAGGAGGGCGGCGGGTTGGCAGATGTTATGAAACGCAAAAAATTGTAATATAGGGACGTTATTATTTTACCACTGAAAATTTTCGTAGGGAAAACTTGTAAGATGGGCCGTATCGTTTTATCACCAAAAATTTTCTAACGGGAAAAATTGTAATGTTTTATCATGAAAAAATTCCGAGCATAAAAATTGTATTTTTTCACAAAAATATTTTCTTACGGGAAACATTGTAAGGTAGGGACCTTATTATTTTATCACAACAAAATTCTGACGGAGACACGCCTCCAGCGCCAGTCTGGATCCACTAGTGGTTGCGACCGTTTTTAAAATCCTGAACTTGTATACGTTCCAGTGCTACAACTTGAATTTTAATTATCGTTAAATATAGTGCATTTTTCAAGCTAAATATGTTATGAATCAAGCAGAGTCCGTTTGAAGTTTACAAATCAGTGGCAAAAAGCCACAACAATCGGTTGATTTTGCTAAAATACCGCATTCGCCAAGCCTCTGGAGTTTTAATAAAAGACGAGAAATGATTTGACACAGTATAGTTACCTCGCCATAATGTCTGTTTAATGAAGCAATCAGTGCCGGAGCAAACATGGGTAGAGGCTCTCTCCGAACTCCACGGTGGGGGCTTCCAAACGAGCGAGCGAGAGACCAGATGCATTTTAAAACTTCGGCGGTTTTTTTCAACCGGTTAGAGTGGGGGCCTCTTTAGGGGTGAGGCCCCAAATGGGGGGTATGTGGGCGACTGCTCCGGCCCTGGCAGGAATTGATTTTAATCAAAAAATACAAGTTGTTTGTCGCTTGACGAAGGATGTTACGCGCGGAAGTGTACATTTTTAGAGGGATTCTTGGAGAAAACAGTAAACCTTTCCAGTTTTGCTAGATTTATCTCTATGCCATCCGGCACAATATTTTTTGTTTCTGAACAAACCATCCAAGCTAAAATTGATATTTTGCTAACTAAAATTTTTGATAATACAAACGATGTCAAAATTGTTCGAAACAAATTGTTTGATTTTATATGAGTTTTATAGCTATAATCAAACGCAATCCTAAATAATACAATTTTTTCATACGATTTACTTTTCCCATGCTAGAAATCTGTCGTTACATTTTTGATCGAAATCCATAACACGCTTCAAATATCACTAAAATGCATCAATATCCGCGAGCGCAATCGCCACGATTCTACCCTCCTCCTGAACAAATGCAACTGTTACAACAGCAGGTACCCAATCAGCAAATGACGCAACAGCAACTGGCGCAACACCAAATCGCCCAACAACAAATGCCACCGCCGCGCCATATTCACCGTCCTCAGCAACCGGCACAAGTTCGATTCGTACCCTCGCAACGCAGTCCCGCCCCACGTCCTATCGCTTCGCCCGTCCCACGGCTCATTGTCTCTGCTGGCTCTCCAGCACCACCTGTTACCGAACCGGTCCTTCCGTTTCCTGATCAAACACCAATCACTGTTAATCCAAAGCAACGCCGGATGGTACGACGCCGTACAGTTGATGAATTGCTTCACGATCCAGCGTTCGCAGAATCGTCTGTACAACATCGACAAGAACAGTACGAGCAAGAAAAACGAATGCAACCACAACCGCAACTGCAACAACAAGGATCGCCGTCTTCGCCTGTTCTACCACCTGAAGTTGTACCAATAGAAGCAGCAGCGCTAGGCCCCATTGCGAACGCCAAGGCTGCTCGGAGCGCAGCAAAAGATTTTCCTATGCGGAAAGAGTTGGCCGTTCTTGGTGAGTGATTGTACCTGGAAATGACCCATTTTTAGACATGGTCTGTAACAGCGGTGCAAGCATATTTCTACGCCTAAGTCTAAGCCTGATCGTGAGGATAAGTGTATACCTAATCTAGACCTAAGCCAGTGGCGGATCCACGGGGGGGCATTCCGGCCGTGGCCCCCCAACAGCTTCTCGACAAAAATTATATAGAGTGTCAATTGCTGTTCTACGAAATAAATTGAAATCCTTAACCGCTAATGCTGAAACATTTTCCGAAAATAGCAGGCAGTTCCAACTCATTCAAAACAGAAACGGATATTGCTGAAGCTGACTGGGTTTTGCTTTTTCAAAACTGAATTGGCTTTCGAATCTGAGCCTTTAAATAATTGAACGAACGTAAGGAAGTCAATTTTATGACAATAGTTCGTGGTTTGTATGTGGGTCAAAAATAAGTTTACTACCTGTGAAATTTTGGGCCCCCCATTTTGAGATCCTGGATCCGCCACTGACCTAAGCGTAACCAAAACAACCAGTGTAAAACTCAAACTTTCTCTGTTCCATTCGCTGAAAAACATTCCGCCCCTCACCTATACCTTCATGAGTACAGAAAAAGCAAAGTCTTCGAGAAATGCAACCGTAACCGTGACACGGCTGCTGCAAGTTAGATTAGTCAGAATTGGCAAAAGCCAAACCAGTTAATTTATGCGTGTTGATGATATCGCAATTATTTTGAAGCTTCTAGACGTTCAACCAAAGGCTCTGTTCTCAATGTAAAATTATCCATTGCATATCGTTGCATTAAATTGTTTTGCACCCTACAACTAGATACAGATTACTAGTTCACAATATGTTTGTTGTACTGTTCAATTGAAACTAACAGAAGTTTGCCTACTTTTTTCTCAGTATGTTGTGGATGTTAATATAGTAAAATGTGAGTGAAACGAACTGAATGGGTTAACCCCCCAGAATAATATTGGGTGTTACTGTGGCGCTGTTCGCAACACAACAGTTAATGGAAACGTCTTCAGTCGCTCTCGCGCAAGTAGACGCTAGTGTCCAGGTGTCCTACAGATTTATTGATTAACGCATTTTTTATTATATTTTAGGCATGGCGATGCAAATATCTCCACAGATGCTGGGTGACGGTAAAATTTGCTAAAATGGCTTATGTTACTTTGAGGGGCGGTATTGTTTTTCTGAACGACTCCAATGGCGTATGCGTAAAGTTTAGACTATTTTTGTTTACGCTTTCTGGCTTAGAAGTATGCTTATACTACTGTTGTGCCCCACGAATTAATATTGGCTATAATAATAGTACACTGAAATACAAACCGCAAAGCAAAAATTGTTGCAGTTGAGTGGGCAGGAAGATTTAAAGAGGGGTAAGCAAATTTTTTAACATAAAATTCTTATTAATGCGAGCGAGAAGCCAGAAGTATTTTAAAACTTCCGCGGTTATGTTTCAACCAGTTAGAGAGGGGCCCCTTTTAGGGTGGGATCCCCAAATGGGGGGTATGAGGGTGGCTTCTCTGGCCCTGAGTAAAATCTAGAATTGCTGTTATCCAAATAAGTTAACTGGCTTGCAATCATTAGCGGCAAAATTGTAATTAAACGATAAATTTTAAAATCTGCGTGCTGATGTCATGTCTTGTTTAATTGAGATATAGTTGGAGCTCCTAATGGCGATAATTTAGCTTTAATTCTCTTCTCCTAAATCTTGCAAAATGTATACCATAGTGTGCGCATGATATTGTGAAAGTTGCATAAATCAACATCAGGTTGTAGAATAATATTTATAAGATTAAACACATACAGTTTACATATTAGGTATTTTCCACCGACAGTGTTTGCGTTGAAGCTTCCGACCATGAATACTCCTGATTCGGACCTTGGCTTCTTGAACAATTAGGCAGCCATTAATAGTTCGATAGGTACTGAATAGTCTCAATTTCAGCCCGCTTGTAAAGAACACACCTTACCTGTCATTAGGTTTGCGTTTAATTTGTGTTATAGCTCCAAACGCGCAAAATCAAGCGACTGGTTTTGGTAGCATAATGATAACACTGCTGAAACTGTTATCATATTTGCTAATGCTTGCAACATTTCCGTTTTCGCTAATGTTTACGATGAAAGTTGTTAAAGAATACGAGCGTGCGGTAATTTTTCGACTGGGTCGAGTGCTGTCCGGCGGTGCTCGAGGTCCCGGGTTGTTTTTCGTTTTGCCATGCATCGATTCATATCGAAAAGTTGATCTTCGAGTACTTTCGTTTGACGTACCGCCGCAAGAACTGTTGTCAAAAGACTCAGTGACCGTATCGGTGGACGCAGTGGTGTATTTTCGCGTTTATAATCCAATTGTTTCGGTTACAAACGTGAACGATGCATTACAGAGTACAAAGTTGCTCGCACAAACTACACTTCGCAATGTTTTGGGCACAAAATCACTTGCTGATATGTTATCAGAACGTGAATCAATATCGTACGCAATTCAGTCTATGCTTGATGAAGCAACTGATCCTTGGGGTGTGAAGGTATGCCATCACCATGGACATCGGCAAAATGGCGTAAACCTTGTCAATGGTTATGGTGTCCAACAGCCGTTGTAGTTATTGTATAGGGGTGTAAGCGGGCGATACGCAGCCCGTTACGTGTTTTGCCCCCCTTCTAGAAAATTTTTATCCTTGCTTGTAAGTCAACGAAACCCCTTGTATGCCCTTCCTGAAATACTTTCAGCTCCCCACTCCACTTACGTGAGTCGGCTGCTGACCTGAAACGTGTGTGAGATATTCTACAACGGTTTTACCCACAGGGTACTACAATTCCAGCAAATAAACAAAATGAGTCTGGTTTCTGAAGAATTGGTTTTAAAACAATCAGTTTTATTTTCTTCATCAATAATTTTACGCGTACTTGAAATGATTCAAGCGTATTTTAAATTTTTTTACAGGTCGAACGCGTTGAAGTAAAAGATATTCGATTACCGCATTCGATGATGCGATCAATGGCAGTTGAAGCAGAAGCGTCTCGAGATGCAAACGCGAAAGTAATCGCAGCCGAAGGTGAAAAACGATCATCAAAAGCACTTTTGAAAGCATCAGAGGTTAGAGAAACACGCTCAGTCAGTGGCATATAGCCGCAGCTATTTTTTCAGGTCATTTTCGTACCAAACATACGCCAAATATTTGCAAACTCCATTATATTTCTATATTTTTTGTGCTGTGTAAATGACTGTTGTCTAATTAGAATGGTTTTTATTTATTTATTTGGAACAGAATAAATTGTTTCAGCTTTGTACGACTTTTCCCTGCAAGCTGGAACGTAGGCCTACGTATAGGCCTAAACCTGAGCCTAATTCTGTCAATTTAAATCAAGATCCTAAGACAAAGTGGCCCATGTATAGAACAGGGTCGGATCGTTTTCCGGCGGGGCTGTAATAGAGTCAGTTTAAGGTTTAGACTAACTTTTTTGCTTTGGCTTAGTCTTACGCTTAAGCTTAGACTTAGGTATATGCTTATACTACTGTTCCGGCCCTGTTCTATACATGGGCCGACAAAGTTATGTTCAAAATTTGAAAAAAACAGCGGACGTTAGTGTACAAGAGGTAATTTCTCATGATGGTTTCAAAAATGTGAAATAATTGTTTATTCTGTCTAATTTCAGATGCTCACTCAATCGCCTGGCGCAATGCATTTGCGCTATTTGCAAACACTTAACAGTATCGCTGCTGACCGCAATCAAACAATTATATTTCCGATTCCTGTCAAACTGTTGAATGCAATGTATAAACGAATTCTGGACCAAGACGACAGCGATGTCGGTCCGGTTCAAAAGACACAGGGCGGCATGAACAAAGCTTTACCTGTTCACGATGCAAACCAACTCAGCGTCAAAACCCCTTCAATATCCCACGCAACTCCATCTGTATCCCCAGTTGGCGGCGTATCGGCAATCGAAGCTGCTGATACAAATTTCTAGGCAATGTCTATCATGAATCAAGAAATAATTATTACCATTTAAAAGAAATATCAGTCTGTATTTTATTATCAGAATGAACAGTTGATAGGCAAACGTTAGGCTTACAATTAGAGATTAATCTTAAGTATATGTTACACTTTATAATATCAATTAAGCGCGTAGCAAAGATTTTAATTTGGCAGGGGCCTACGTAGGCAACCAAGAGTTTACACAGTAAAACGATTGACTTTTGAAGAAACCATTGACACAATATTATAATTGATGTGTCCAGCAAAAATTTTAAGTTAACAGCGCGTATAATGATAAAGAAAACCTCACGAGCGGAACGAGCAAGAAGGTAGACGTTGTTTCAGTATTAAATACATTTGCATTGTTGCAAAAGAATTTCAAGCTTCGAACCTCATAAATTGTGCAAAAATAACGCAAACGGACAAATGCAATATTTAGAAGTAAATGAATCAGTGGTTTTAAATGTATAAGGCGTAGTGTATTAGTAATTGGTGCTACATACATTTGAGAATACCAGCACTAGACTTATAGAACATAATGCGCTTTAACCATCATCATATACTTGAGATGTTACATTTTCAACCAAAAGCATATGTGCTAAACCAGTTGAAATAATGCAACGGAATTTTTAAACCCCAGCCCACAAAGCATATTCGCAAAGTTTAAGGTCATATTGATTTCGATTATACAACTATATCCGAGCAACGTGCCTAAAATTGACTGGCGCTTGTACACTTTCCTCCACTTTTAATCCTTTCTCACATGAATATTTTCTATTTCCCCTGAGACCTACTTTTATGCTAGACAACTCAGCTATAGGAGCTTGACGCTCGAGCCCGAGAGGGTCTCACGTCTTGTGGTGATTTTACATCCTCATTTGGAGAAGTGGACTTCTGGCCAGACGGTGAAGTTAGTTGAACCTGATAGGCCCCATACCAATACTTCCTGTCAAGTAAATAGTTGTCAAGTTTTTTACTTATCAATATATAAATTAATTTAGATTAACCCCTTCTCACATTGAGTTGCCTGTAGGCAACTCAGCGCAGTGTATATACGTTAAATAGTATATATCGCACTGTGTTTAGCAATTGCAACACGTATACATAGTACTAAATCACCACAAGACGTGAGAGCCCCCTGGGGCTCGAGCGTCAAGCTCCTATAGCAAAGTGGTGATGGTAAACGCCTCCCGCTCCAGTCACTGCAGTTCGAATCCTAGCATAAAATTACGTCTCAGGGGCAACAGAAAATATTCATGTGATAAAGAGCTAAGAACAGATAGAGATTGTACCACAATTCGTGCGTAGACAGCATCAATTGAATTATCATTTTTTGTAAACGTAGCCATGGTTCCGTCATTACAGCATCACAAGTATTCAGTATAACACTTTTGTTGAACACAACAAAGTTTTGACCCCCTGCGACGCTATTGCTTATTTGTATTTCTTTGCTTGCATGTGATTCTTATTAATGAAATCAAAATAAAAGTTGTTTTTGTCGACTTTATTTCAACTGTTGTGAACAGTGGTTTCAAAACGCTATTGCATAATCGCATAAGTTTACTATTTTTAAGCTGATATTTTTTTGCAGAACGTATGAATTATGTGAGACCAAATAAAAGGTATTCCAGCACGCCAGCAGAGGTATTAAATTGAAGTTTTTGTTATTGTTGAGTCTAATCAATATTGGGGGCCGTGAACATGCGATGACGGTTGGTATGTACAATTAATAGTGCAGCTGAACGCACTAAATTTCCTACGCAATTTGTTCATATATGTACGCATACAGAGTGGAAAATTGCGCATAATGGTTTCATAATGTTATCCGTGTAAATATGTTTTGCTCAAAATTCTCACTTGTATGCCCAAATCGATCTATATAAAAATCAGGGCGGGTCGTTTTCCCGCGGGATTGCAACAGAGTAAAGAATAAGCTTACGCTTAGACTATTTTTGTTTAGGCTTCGGCTTAGGCTTAGCTAAAGGTTTATGTAAAGGCTTTATCGTTAGGTTTAGGCATAGGATTCAGCTTAGGAATATGCCTATACTACGGTTACGGCGCTGTTCTATACATTGACTCCTAAGTTCAGTATTCAGCTTGCGCACATGGCTGTGAATCATGAAGCGTGAGGCTCTATGCTTTTTGAACATTTGTATGCGTCCGGCATCTTCCAGCGGTTTCTGGTACCGTCCCACGTCGTCCAGCACCGTGGGTCAACTCGTGTGATTTGCCGCAAGTTACCGCAGAACAATCTGTAAACAAGACTTTAAATGCGGCACCTGGTGGATACCGTGAAATTCGACTTTAAGTTACTGCAGCCATTGGTGCTAATTGCGTTTTGCTTCAACCACTCTCAGTCATAACACGGTGTAGTATATAGTTGCAATTTTTAGCAGTGTTTCACGCTGTGATACGTCAAATTATGTCGTCATAACGACGACGTCTATTGTTGTAGAATTCGCTGTTTGAACAAACCCAAACTATCAAAAACACATGTTTGCAATTAATTTTTGAGCAGGTATTACGGTGCAATTGACAACAAATTTCAAAACCGTTCTAGAATACTTTTAAGCTGAATATACTTTTTTTGTTAACCTGTGAAATTTATACATCGCAACAAACGGCAGATAATACCTAAAGAGCTGTACTTTAAACTCTGTCTTTCGTAACTCTTCATAAAATAGACTAAACAAGTCCGTAGCAAGGCCACTATACTTCGGTGGGGGGGGGCAAAAAATTTCTGAATGGGCTTTTGGGGGCATTGATTTTGAGGGGTTCCGTTGGCCAGCCTCTGGCTAGGGGCTCGAATAAAACCTTTGTATCGCATCTTGGGTGCACAGTAGCGCTATAGAATAGACACTAATCGTGGTTCGTAGCCGGTCAAGGTCCAACGCGGTGCGGCGGGTGTTGCCATGAACGGCGACGGACGACGACAAATGAGAAGAAAATTTTCAAAAACTATAGCGCGGTACCGTAAGGTCAGGGGCGGAACGTTTTTCTGTGGGACTGCAACCGAGTAAGCTTAAGCTTCAGATTAATTATTTTTGCTTAGGCTTAGGCGTAAGTATAAGCGCATGCTTACACTTAGGCTTTAGGCTTACGCTAGGCTTAGGGAATGCTTACTGCTGTGACGGCCGTGAATCTATACATTGTCCCGTTCCAGTAAGCAAAAAGTAATGTTTCAGCCGTTCTTGCCTATATTTAAAATAGTTGTTTTCTTTGTTCAGATGGTTGCTCGCAAGATACACAAATCCTAACTAATCAACCGTGGATACTGTAAAAACTGCGTATATTGCACTGTTGGGATTTGAGACCCACCGCGACAGCTTTTTTTCCTTGCCAACCTGTTTGGGTTCTATTTTTTGCTATACGTAACATCTTTAGAACGAGGATTTTCGTTTGAGTGCTTTTCAAACAGAACGAAACAGATGTAATATTAGAAAGCGCTCTGTGGAAATTTAAACAACGCATGCGCGTGACCTGAATAAAAGGGGGATAATAAGAGGAGTCACCATTTTGAGCCTCAATCAATAATAGTTCGTATTCCTACTGAGAGTCCGTAAGCGGATAGTGTTCCTAAACCCAAATTAGAGTCGATAAAAATGTCAATTATTCGCTGTTGTAATGCATAAATGACTCCAGGACCAAATAAAATTGATCTCGAAACCTTGAAACATACTGAAGTTTTGAGAGTGCATTCCTAAGTATGACCTTTCTTTATCGCTCAACTTTATGATACAAGTCAATAAACGTTTAATTCAACGGGTAGTTGCAAAACCGTATACCAGTAACGAAACGCGCCTGAAGGCGGGATAAAAATTAACAACATTCCGAAACCGAATAACAAAGCGGGTTACCCGTCTGGAGAGACCAAATACATATCAGCCACCCTCTTATTCGGCCTATAAACGTATTGATAAGTCAATAGGTAATATTCCCGTGTTTGAGGTTAGATTCAAATTCAAACTTTTACAAAGCATTCGTTCGTTCGTTCAATCAATATAATTTCGGTCTGCGGGTGTTAAAGAAAACTAAAGACTACTTGCTGTGAGGTTCCGTGCAAGCATACAATACGTTAAACGAGGTTTTCTGTTCAGATAAACCAAATGAACCCATTACTTTGTAATTACACGATCTATCGACTGCATGTAAAACTCTGAAATACGGTCGAATTCGGCGGTGTGAGCCGTGAACTTAATAATTTCGACAGGGTGTGTCTTCATTGAAAAATTTGTGGAAACGAGCGAAGCCAGCTCATCTGGTCTGATTAGCTGGTCCCGTTAATCCAAAGCTTTATTTTGAAATGTTCTTGCGACTAATGACAATTCCTAGGGGTAGGGGCTGGCACTAAATCTAAAAATTTGCATAAATTCCAAACTGGTAAACAATTAAAGTTGCATGGAATGCATTTGACAAAAAGCATCGACTCGATAGATTCTATGGTTCTTGTCCAGCGCCTCGCATACAGTTTAGGCTCTAGGCTTAGGCTAAGAAAAAGCTTAGCTTATGCGTAGCTTAAATGTAGGTCGCAGGGGTACCAGATATCCGATTGAACAAATACCCAGCTTGTAACTGAAGGTTCGAAATTAGTGTGAACCAAATGTTACAAAATTCGCCAGAAACTTACAAAGAATAGAAACAGCTGACAGATTTAAATTGACAAAAACCCTCTGATATTCTCCTACATATGCAACTTGCATAAATGTTAGCTTAAACCATGGTTGCAAATATATAGATGGAGTTACCGGTAGGCGAGGAGAACGGTGTAGCCCCAAAATACGGACATGATTGTCCACCTTAATAAATTTTTTTCGCAACATTATATAATAGAACTCTATACTGGCAAATTTTTGCCTACTCTAGCAATCATCATGCCTCACCTATGCTAACGATGGCCCGTGTTACTTCTAAGACCGCAGTGGTTTCAGGTAAGACTGTTAAACGGTATGTTTACAATTTTAACATTTTTTCCTTAGAATTAGGCTTTTGGCTTAGGATTACACAATATTCAACACTTAGACTTTTAGACTTGACAAAACGCTTAACCTACTGTTACGACCCAAAATGTAGCATTGGTTTCAACAATTTCTACTGGCGCATCTGATTGCAAGCCCCATCGCTCCCTATGCAAAGAATTTCAAGTCGCGGGTCAGATTGCGAACCTAGCATATCCCCAAAATTCAGCACACTGAACCTAAATTATAATTTTTTCTCATCGGAACCAATCCACTTTTCAACGCATTCAAATAGATAGTGTTCCAAATATCTGTTTTGTTCACTTGGAAGAAATACGCATTTTTGTTTACATCTGCCAAAAATAAAATTTGTGCTTGTGGTACACCGTTCCTGTAAATCTGGCCACCATACATTATTTATTGACATATACACTTGACGCCATTCTATCTTCAACATACCCAAGCGAACACTCTTGCAATTGCAACACAGGGATGTGCGAACTTGTGATGTGCAAACAAATACGCAAAGTGCTTTCTGAGAAAAAAAGGTTTGCGCAAAATCATTTGAAGCCACCAAATATGTACCTGTTGCGCATAGCCGGTTACAGTGTTAATAATCAAAACGACTTATCTTTTGGGTTACTTTATACCATTTTAGGGCATATTTTTAGGTCTATGGTTCATATTATAAATTGAGCTTTTTGTACACCTCTGGACACAGGTGTTGCAAATTTTCAGATTTTGGTTATAAATTACTAAAGTCTTTAGTCACACGTTACAGTTTTTGCTGCGAAAACTGGCAGCTGCAACTTGCACTTGCAAGTTTTGTCCAAAATCGCGTTCGAAAAACTTGCAGCACAAAATAATTCATTTAAAATCATAGCTAGGAATTTAGTTCACTAGCATGAATATCGATGCAACTTCACTGAATTTATAGCAGTCGCTTTGTCATTGGCTGATGAAAAAATACAAGTTCTGCGTTCAATTTACTGCTACAAGTTCTCGCAGCAAATACTTGCACGTGTGAATAGGTCCTAACGTAAAATTAAATTTATAAACTCACGTGTTAAGTCGACTACAAGTGTGAATGATACTTCGATGCATGAATTTACCTGCTTTCATATTTCAATTGTAAAGACTTATTTTTTCAATTTCTTATTTTTCTCATTTATTTACAATGGCCATGTCTGTCTATAATTGTTGAACTTTTTGGTCACACTTAAAAGATTAATTTTATTTTAATATATTTTTGCTATTTTTGTGTATTATTCTCGTAACTTTTTTTGCTACCAGGGGTTACTGGTATTTTTGAAAAGACGTTTATGTGAAATGCTAATATTGTTGTGCATTTGTTTGCATTCTTTTGTAAACCTTTGCATCACACTCTGTAAGTGCCGGATGATGTATTGAAAGATAAATGCATTTAAAAATTACGTTAAACTGAGTTCCATATTTTTGCCCGGTGTTTTTGTTGTTTTATTAAATATTGTGGTTCAAGCAAAGCGGTTTAAGATAGCGAGTCAGCAAGAAAATACGCGATTATCAACCTTGAAACGAAATAATTCCTTGTTAAGTACAAAAGTTCGTTAAAATTATTTGTTTGAAAACGGTGAGACGGTGTGTACAACTCCCTTTAACGAGTCACAGTGCTGATTGTGCGCGTGTGTATGGAAAAAATTATCTCTGCATCTGAAAATACTATCAATTCTTAGTTTCAGAAACAAAAACGGTTTTTCAACATTAGCGGTTTAATTCAAATAATTCTGAATTTTTTAAACGTACTCTAAAAATGGTAAAAAGCTATGTGAATATTTGCATGCCTCATTGTATTGGTTGAAAAATGAAACATTTTTTAAGTTTTTATACTTCAATATCCGTTTTGCGTTTTCGTTTCCGTTATTTTGATCACTATCTGTTTCCGTTATTCTTACTATCCGTTTACACCCTGCGATGTTTAGATTCGACAGTTACAATTCTAACAAATCCAATCGAAAAGCCACCAGGGGGTATAGAGGGGCAGGGGACTGGGATGTATCTATATCCGCTCACAAAATTTCTGGGTAAACGAACAAAGTGGGAATGGCACAAGAACTATATATCATGCCGAAATGAACTCATAGCTACGCCTCCAGATACCAGTTATTGATTCCAGCATCCTGGGTAAACGGGAATTACGCGTCAATCTAAAGCCTTTGACCAATGTACAAAACAAGGGCATTTACTGTAGTACAAGCATATTCATAAGCCTAAACGTAAGCCAAAACGTAACAAAGCGCTTATACCTAAAGCCTAAAACCTAAGCCTATGCAAAAAATTGTCTAAAGCTTAAGCTTACTTTATTTGCGCTCCTGCAGAAAATGGTTCCGCCCATGATCTTGACAAAAGCCGCCTTTCTTAGATTTTAAACGCCCGTCGTACGTTGTAGTCAGACTTACCTGTGTGATGCACAGTCACGCAATAGTAAATTTTAAGTCTGTCAACGCAGTTTATACTTTTCAACAGATTGACTCAATAAACATGCAACGTTTTCCGACACATGTTCCTGTTATTAACTGAACAATGTCTACAAAGTTTTATGGTTGGGGGAGATGTTATTATGCAGTGACGGTGTCACAGGTGCATTTTTCCCCGTCCATCCCCCCCGGAAAAATCTACCTAGGTGCAATTTTCCCCCCGGAAAATTTCATCTAGTTGCATTTTTCTCCCAGAAAAATCCATCTAAGTGTATTTTCCCCCGGAAAAAAACCGACCTAGAAATGCACTAGATGAAATTTTCAGGGGGGAAATTTGCACCTAGGTGGATTTTTCCGGGGGGGGGGGAAATGGATGGGGGAAAATGCACCTGTGACAGCGGCAGTCGTTGTCTTGATTTTGTATTAAGTTTTCAGTGTTGCAAACCAAACACTTTTTATCATAGCTCACTAAAATATAAAATTTTATGCCGCTATGACAAGCGAATCGCTAAAATACAAACTTTGATAATGTCAAAAGATCATTCTCTGGCCGACGCAGGATTTACTGGTAAAAATCTAAGGTTAACAGAGGCATTTTCCCATCCTTCAGTTATCTTCGGCGTAAACTTTACAATATTTTCTGAAATCCTGTCGCATCTTTACGCGCACTGAGTTTTAAGCTATAAGCCTCCAGCCATATATTGCCTATTATAGATTGCTAAAAGTAGTTTTGGCGAGATTTATGCAAGTGTATCTGAGCTTTTGTTGAAGGTATTGGAGTCACACCACGCTCTAATTGGAATAAGGGGTGCTAATCCTTGGCACTGTGCAATTGGTTACGGTGGAGGCTCCTATTAAGAGTAGAGGTCCCCATATATGGGGTATAGAGGTGGTTATATAAATCCAGATGTTTAGATGCAATCTTCGACTCTAAAACCACTTTCGCTCACATTTCCCATATTGAAGACGTGTAGACGGACTGAGAAAATGTTTACAACTCACACATATGCATAACTCGCACATTTAGCGTATGCAGGTGGACCGACTCGAAAGTTTTCTTATACCAAAGAGACTAATTAATTTATGTTAAATTTAAGCTAGTAATTAGAAAAAGTAATTTTGTGGAAAATTGTACAAACCTGTTCACAGAGAGGCGCACAGTTTGATTCTGAAAAGCGAGAACCAGTCTAGCAATTATGTTAACTAATCCGTAGTTGTTAACGCATTGTGTTTTGGCATATGTTTAGAAACATTTGTTCAAGCAAGTCTGTACCTAAGCTTTGAAACTTTATTGGCCATTGCAAAAATAACAATATCCACATTTCAATGTAAACAACATGTTAACAGGATTGTAGCTTAATGGAATAGTTTATAAACATTGGAATATACATACAATTCTAAAGCCGATAAAAGTATCTAATTTGTCGGGAAAATATGTTCTCCTACCCAACTCGTTGTATAGCCACCTGGTGGCAAAGATCGGTATACCAGGACGGGATGGCTTTAGGTTGACACGGAGGGCCATGTGTAAGGAAGCCCTTTCGGACAATATTATTAGTTTATGTGTCAGGGTGCAAGCCCAACGTTATATTTGTATTCAATCCCAATACAAATGTTTTTGCTTTCTTTCGTTCAGTAAGAATGATTAACCCGGGATACACCATTCTCAGAGAAAAATACGTGTCCCAAATTGATGCTTGCTTAAGACAATATACAAATTACATACATATTAAAATGTACGCATAAAGCAACCAGGCTTCGAATTATCGAACAACAACACAAAGAAAAAGTAAACAGCAATCTTCTATCTTCAGAATGTTTTACTTAGAAGTATAGAACCAAATTTGCATATGGATATACAAATCTGCTGAAACGCTGCCCAAAATACGTATGTGGGGCGTTCCAGCTTTAATATATGGATAAAATTTAGCGCTGTGGCCCAAGTTATTGTTTGTCTTCAAATTGTGTTTCAGTGATGCGCCGAGGATTTTGGAAAAAGAATGGTTATGTTGTATTTTGATCGAGGGTTTCTTGTGTTAATCAAATAGAAACAGTCCCTAAAAATTCTATAAACCGTCACAAAGGGGAAGCTTTTCAACACTAAGACGCTTACATGCTCTTGCTGGCTCTCTTGCTTGAATCAAGTTACTATTGTGTTAATCTGATGTTAAAGCCTATCGTGAACAAGTTTGTGCTTTGGTCAAGGGAGAATAGGGGTCTGGTCGGTACTAAAGCAAAAGCGTAAAATAGGATATTAAACTCCAGTTAACTTTCATTCCAGTCGATTCGAAGAATTGAATTAACAAAAAAATTATGATCATTAAGATTAAACTAAACGTGGTGTTCACAAAACACCGCTGGTAACTCGAGTTTCTTGCGTGAACTGAATATATAATGTGACGTTTATTTGGATTCAGAAACTCAATATTCACAATATTCAACGTACAGGTTTTTTTAAAAATTATAATCTGGTCTGATTTAGTACTGTATACCATTTGAAAGTTTCTTTTTGACGCTATTAATTCGCTTTCTTCGTTTTTAGATTATCTGGCAAAAACAAGTAGGTAAACACTTTTACAAAACTGGACTACTTTACTCACAAAATTTTCGGATCGACAACGGCAAGTACGTAATAGGTTCATTTCAGTTCTACAATTTTTGTTTTCATCTTACATACAAAACACGGCCAATGTAAAGAACAGGAGGCGGAACAGTATTAAAAGCATATTCCTAAGCCTAAACGTAAGCGTATGATGAGCATATTCCTAAGCCTAAGCCTAAGCCTAAGCACTAAGCCTAAGCGTAAGCGTAAGGATGATTCCTAAGCCTAAGCCTAAGCTAAGCCAAAAAAATTAGTCTAAAGCTTTAAGCTTACTTTACTGCAGTCCCACAAAAAACGTCGATTCATGATGCAGATTCTAGTGCAAGCATGCGTGTTAACGAGTCCCCTGTGTACGATAAAGACAATTCTATTCTCAATGGTGTTGGTTTTTTTGGTTTCGCATCATTTTGCAATTTGTTCGCCGTCCGCGTTAACCTGAAGGCAGTTTTATTTGTGTTTGGTATAGACCACTTTGAAAAAATGTGTATTAAATGATTCTTAATCTTAATGCGTGGATAGCATTCTAAGCTGAGCATTGTACCACTGCTAAGAAGTAGTGTTTTGACTTTTAAGTCGCTAAACTTTTGACTGTTTTAGCTGAGCAGTTTGAATGTTGGTAAATGGTAAATACGTTGTAATAGTCAATTAAGTAAGGCGGTCAATGTACTCAGTGTCACTGGCGGATGGAGGTACAGTGGATGTAAATGTTCCCGGAAGTGCGGAAAAACGTTTTTTGATAATATTTTTCCAGTAGCTTTACGATAAATATATAAATTAATATATTAAAGAAGCAAAAACAATGCTGAAAACATTTTCAATAAACATAGTTTTCGACTATACTTTTATTACAACTTAGTAGATAGTTGGTTTGCCGGTACTAAGACGTCCTGGATCGGCTACTAAATACGTGCAGCCCTCGTTGACGTCTTTGCTTAGAATAACATTGAATTTTTAGAATATCATAAAGATTATAACTGCAGACTATCATGAATTCTGTTTCAGTTGAAATAAAGCACATAATTATTTTTGTATCGTTGCAGATCCCGCTAAAAATAAACACGATATACGATACTGTTCAAACATGTTCGCAGTAACGTGTACTCTTTAAGCTGGAATGGCATGCGAGAAAAATTTATTCAGCAAACAACTCGTCACAAAAAACGGTCCATTTTTAGTTTGAAATAACCGGTAAAGGTAATACACAGAAAAGCTAAAAACATACTGAGTTCCCAGTTGCGCTTGATGATTGTGTTACAACATATGATAACAAAAACTGCATAAAATTTTACCGCCGGCTTAGGTTTCAGTTTATTTGCACAGTGAAATAATATTTTTGATGCTACCATACATAAGCAAAGCCTAAAATTGAACAACTTTTGTTTCTGGCATATTTTACTCAAACTGCATATAATCATAATCGTGTCGGTTTAACCGATAAAGTTGGTGGTAACGGTCAGTTGTCAATGCACATCAAATGGTTCTGGTCACATTGGAAAAACATTAGAAAATCTGTAGAGATGCTTTGATCGTGTGCGTAAATTATTTGCCAAATTCAATGATGTTAACTAAAAATCATAGCATACAACCTTGCAGCTGCAAATAATTCATTAAAAATCGAAGCTACGAATTTAGTTCACATGTGTGAATAACCATGCAGTATTTCAGGCGGACTGCTGTCATATATATTTTTTTACTTAATACAACGATTAATTTATAAAACACAGAATATTTGACATGAAAATAACGTTTTCAATGGAAAAAAAGCATTAATTTCAACTTGAGTTGATAGCTTTTTAGCACACAAAAACTGTGCTGCAATTCCGTAAAATTTTGAAAATACATTGACATTGCAATGGAAACACATTTGCAGACAACTAAACGCCAAGTGGTTATATACTGAAACAGTGAGACGTCAAGCCAAGCAGTCATTTCATAATTATTTTATCATCGTAAATTCCAGTGAGTTGATTAATCATTTCAGCTAGCGAGTTGGTCATTTCTGAATTAATCGCAGTATATAAACATTTACTCACTATGAGTTGAGTTGATTCTCACTCTGAGGTGAGTTGACTCTGGGCGAGATGATTAATTAACTCAGAATGAATTATATCAACTCAAAATACTGAGTTCTGATAGTCCTAACGCAGACTGAGTGATTTAACTCATTCTGAGTTAAAATCAACTCACTGAAATTTACAAAGGAGCTTTCATTAATTCATAGTAACATCTTAACATGGTTAAAAGATAAAACTCAGTTAAACGAGGAACGATTGCTCAAACATAAATACTGGCAGTTATGTGGACTTAATTGGCTCAAAATAAATAAAAGATTTGTGCAAATTCAGATCTTTCAACTGCTTATGTGAAATTTTGTATAATTCAACTGCTGAAAACTACTTAATGCTTAACTCATGAAACGGTTTAATTTAGTGATAAAATCCCAAAGAATGTATTCAGGTCGCATATGCTGTTGCGTTTAAGTAAAAAAGTTATCTATTTCAGACGATTATTTTTAAAATAAAATGACTAGAAGCTAACGACAGAAAATTCCGAAAAATGCTTATAAGCATAATAATTACGCGATACAAATACAGCAACAAATATGATGCCGTATTCTACTCAGAAATCAAATCAATTCATGCGTTATAAACTTACCCTATGACGGTTGCTACGAATTTTCAAATCTTTACGATTAATTCATAATTTGATCAATGGCAAAGAGTAAGTTTGGAGACATGTATGCATCTGGTTTTCTCTCTGCTTCGTTTTCCAGTCGTGACACCTCTGCCCTGAACTACCACTTGGTTTCCGGTTTGTTGAATGATTAACTATAGCATCTAAAACTTTTCAATAAAGTCAGTTTTGGTTTGGTTTGCTTTTTACTGATTTTACTAACCCATAATTTCGTCAAAAATCCCTGTAATATTAAATATATGTAATACGCAGATATGCGAATACATATTTACCAACAGTGTTGTCTAAATGTTGGATAAGACTGTGGTGGCCCTGATTAAAAATTCAAGATCAAAATATATTTACGAACACGAAAAATACGGTAGAATTTTAACATTTTCACTCCTTGAGCCTGCTAGTCGACGCTCTACACTCGTATGAATTGTCCGCTTTATGGCTAATACGCCACTGCTTCAACAAAGCGAAGTTTTTTTAATTCATTTACTTATGAATGTTAACCGCTGACAAATTGTATACTTCCAAGACGTTAAAATGGACTGCGAAATGCAGAGTCCAAAGATTTTTTAAATTCACAAACCGCCGAATTATGAACATTTTATTATCGCAAGAATATCGGTGTTTGTTCTAGTTTAGTTCACGTTTCAAATTGTTGGTGTATTGCGTTGCGTTAATTTTGAGTGCTTCTATGATTCCAAACACAGGGCGTAAAACAAGGATTTTTTTAACAATATTATACCTTTTGGAATATTAATCCTAGCTACGCCTATGGCACAATATAGCGATATATGTTTTAAACCAACCTCTTTTGCCACTCACATTCTCATATATGAGTTCTATTTTGAAGGCTATATGTATTATATAGCAAGCATCTTCGGAGTCGTCACTGTGTGCTAATTAATGTTTTATAGTCTGGCTATCTTTCTCTCAAATCCGTCAAAATTTTGGCTTGTTTCGGGTGAATTTTTTGTTCCTGTGCAAAACCTCTTCATTAGTTAATAAAATCACAAACTGCAATCTGAAGTTGTGTTTGTGTTTTACAGTTTATGCGCTGCAATTAAACAGCAATCACACAGTTATCGGTTGACTGAATTGAATGGCTGTTTTGATATTTTATGCGTAGTTCACAGTGTAACAAAATTCATGCCGGTTTTACCGATCCGGAGATTTGACATAATAGCGGCCCTGGCATCTTTCTGCCATTTTAAGTAACCCACGAATTTGCACGAAAAAGGCGAAACTTTTCTGTTTGTTCAAGCGTATGACTATTACATATCCTTACTATTTTTTCAAGACAAAATAATTTACATTTCTTAAGGTCTAAATGTGCTATCAAATCGTATACAAGGAGAGTGTAAACTTGACATATCCCCTCATCAAACTTTTGAAGAGACAACAACGCTTACTTTTAACAAGCGTTAGCATAACCTTGGGGATACTTGCAGTCAACAAAATGTCAGATACACGAAGGTATACTCTCCCACCTGAAATCCTGGTTACGCCTCTAGTAGGAATACGTCTCAGCATTGCTTCAGCACCGTAAGGGGGCTCGATGGAATGGTTATCAACCTGAAATCTCAATTTCGGTTGCATACAGTAGCCGCTGATGAAAACCAGAAACAATTTGCGCTTAGCGATGCGTCTATTTTTAAAGCTACGCCATTGTTTTATTTTATAACTAATATAATTGTGCTTCTTATACTCGTTTTCTTCGTGTAATGTTTTACTGAATTATGTTGCTATTTCAGGCATTTTAGATTTTGTTTGAGGTCAAAGCTTGTTGATGTACATCTTACAATGAAAGCACTCGTTAAGTACAATCAAACTTACCCACGTTCGATATTGAAACACATGAAACTGGGCCATTTCTTTGAACCTACTAAATTTTAACTTTTGGCGTTTGGTAGTCGAAGAAAAGACATCACGAATAATAACAGTCAATGCATACTATTAATTTTTAATCGTTTCGCTGAAGCCTATCTTCAGCAAAATTTGACAGTTATAGATTCTAAATGTTTTCAACAACGCAACTAAATACGCTTATAAACTTGACAATGGCGTTCGCAGTCGTTTGCTGCCAATGATTCATCCGCCTTCAGGCCACGGTGGTGCCCGTGGATATACAGCAATTCCAAGTTCAGTGCCATTACCGCCTGGGGGTCGCACAACCGTCCTAAGCGGTCCACCGTCGCCAACAATACAGCTGCCACCTGAAATACAAGGTAAGTCAGATTGCCAGGAGGGTTAACAATTTGGTAACTCGATAGCATTCAACGCATTGAGCAATTGATGCAAATTATAGGTCAAACGCAGTTGATAACACGGACTGAGTGGCAACTTTTCGCAAGCTTTTGATTCATTTGTACTGAGGTTTGTAAATTTTGTACGCAAAATACCATTTAACTTTTGTTAAAACGAAGTCATTCGTCGGCGATATTATAGTAGTGTTTGATGAACAAACACTGCCGGTTTGTCGACCGTAAAATACCTGCTCAGATCGGTGGTGATACGCCTCCAAAGTTTTACAATCCTTCACCACAGATCAATGGAACAAACCCTGCCAAGATGAAAACGGTGCCGGCTAGGCTCTGAGTTTAAAACAAAGGATTAAAGCCGCTTAAAGCTAATCTGTGTTCGAACATTTTTGATATGAAATTTTCAATGAATTTAGTTGTAGAATTTCAGTGATAAAGTTTTCAGCAGCGATCTGTATATGAGAATTGTATTTAGAAAAAAAGTGCTGTTACGGTTACAATTATTGTTTTAAGAAGTTTCCAAAAACGTCGGCGAAATTGTCAATTTACAAACTAGTAAGCTATTTTAGTACAAAACTCAAGCTGTTATTGTTACTGTCGGCAGTAGGATTTTGTTAGCTGTTTGCCTACGCGGATCCAGGCCAGATAGCTATTTATTTCAATCGCCACATCTTTGTCGTAGTGTAAATTTTGCAAGACAAATCGACCGTCAGACCCTCATATTTTAGCAAGCCAGCAGGAACGTATACGTGGTCAATAGGGTGGTGTATATTTCGCCGAAATTTCTATAGACTAGAAGAAAGGGATCCTATTGCTGTAAAATAACCTGACGAGGTCCAAAACTTTTTTCCCGATAGGAAATTCTGGTTAACGTATTTAAACAAAATGTATGCGTCCGGCGATACCGCCAAAAACATGGTTTCCTTGCAGGCAATGCATGGATCCGAAGTTTTTTTGTTTATATTTGTATGTATGTAAACCTAAGTTTCAAATACTGCAAAAGCATCAATATTCATACCAAAAAGATTTTTATTCAAAGAAACTACACAGTTTTACGAGCTTCTAATAAAGGTTTGATAACCAACGATAACATACTGATTACGGCAGGAATTCAATGATACAACATTTCGCCCGCTTAAACGGAATCTTAGGTTTGATTCATGCCAAAATGTGAAAAGTTCAAAAATTGAGTGAAAATGCGCAAGACTCGATACATTAAAATAATAACTAACACGTATTTGGCTTTCTGCTTGCTTGCGGTTTTCAGTTCAATCAGTACAGCAAAGTCATCGATATTAGCTTGAGTGTAGGTGATAAACCCTATTATTCAAATTGTGTTATGTATTTATAGATATATTTGCATGCATTTAGTTTAGTATTAATGTGCTTTTCGGCTTGCAATTCTACCTCAGCTTGCTTTGCGTTGCCAGCTGCCTATTGATGCTTAATATGTGCGTGGGCATTGAATGAATAAATCGCAATTTGGTTTTCGAAAAACATTCTATCACTCTTGCAAATGAGTCCAGTCATTTTCTAAAAATACTCTACGCTAAGGTGTCGGACCGTTTCTTCGTTGAGTATACTATGAGCAACTGAGTGCAAATATGGAAAATCTCATTGACAATTACAGTACATTAAATATCCACACCTGTAGATGTTTGCTTTATGTTTTAAGCCCACGCTCTAGACGACTTCTATAATTTGTTTAACACTACGGTTTCCCTTTTTCATTTTAACGGTAATCGTCAATGAGAATAAAACGAAAAATAGCAGTTGTCTTTTGAAAGTTAAAATTTTAAAAAGATATAAAAAAAGTAGTGTAACTAACTGCCATTGATTGAATAGTAGATGGCAACCGTCTACGGTCGATGCAAAATTCCACAACACGTACGCGAATAATTGTTGACGACGCATTAACAAAAATGTGCAGTATTTGATGAATATATACACAGGATTAACATAAAATTTCACTCAGACAAAGAAGCAATTTTTTTCGTTTTTTCCTTGTTTCCAAGAACGAACAAAATCTTTGGAAAACGCGATAGTCTCTTCGGGTTTGAGTGTCAAGCTGATATAACTCAGTGTGCTGGACTTATCAACGTTCCCAAAATTTTAAGCCATGACCCACTGATCCAGTAGCAACTCTGTGCGATGGTAATTGCCAATAGAGTCGGGGGGGGGTCGAATCTTAGCTTGAAATTTTATATCTCAGATACAATTGAAAGTACTCATGTGAGAAAGTGCTAACAGAGCGGCTTATCTGCAACCATTTCCATTTCAGTGTATCATAATCGGTAGTAGAGCAACTTTGTTTTATGTTTCTCGCTTGTTCCGAAATTTGTGTTCTTCTCTACTCCTTATGCATGCAATGTATTTAGAATTTTCTAGGAAAAACAGCTAAAAATTTTCACAACGTATTACTGTAGTGACCCGAATAAAAGGGGGGTAATAAGAGGAGTGGGGCCCCCATTTTGAGTCTTAATCAATTGGAGTCCATATTCCAAATAAGAGTTCGTAACGGATAGATACCCTAAACCCTAATTAGAGTCCTTCAATGTCAGTTATCCCCAATTGTAGTCTATAAATGACTCCAGGACTTAATAAAGCTGAGTTTGAAAGTTTAAAGCATACCTACGTTTTGAAAGTACATTCCTATGTATAAATCTTGCATTATCGTTCAAGCTTTTGTACAAGGCAAATAAACGTTTAATTCAATGGATAGTTGTAATACCGGATACATATAAGTAACGAAGGGTGGCGGAGGGCGGGATGAAAACAAATAACAGTTCGTAACCAAATAACAGAGGTACCCTGTGGAGTGGCCAAATAAATAATTCATTCAGCTCTCTAAAAACTTGAACTTAAATTATAGTTTTACTAAACTTGAATCTAAGTCTATGTGTAACTTAAATGGCTGGTCAGACTAACTAAACTCGAATTAAAAGCTTCATTTAGATATAGCATATTTTTAAGTCTAACACGAGTTTACGTTAAAGTTAGTTTTGGTTTATGTAACAAGCGCTGTCCAGGATTATGTGTATCTAAGAGTTCATTAAGTTTAGCGTAAACTAAAAATATGTAGAATTTTTAATGAGATTAAGCGTAAACCTACCTTTTAGTTAGTTAATCTAGAAAGCTACTTTCATGCTGCTGGATTAGCTTAAGCCTAAATCAAGTTAGTTTATGCTTTAGAGGGCCCATGTTACTTTATGGGGCGTCCAGGATTATAGTGGGTCTACAAAAGAGTAGGTTTTGATTCTGGATTACATTTGTTTGCATAGGCTTAGGCTTAGGCTTAGGCTTAGGCTTAGGCTTAGAAATTCATTTTTGTAACGGTTAGGCTTAGGCGTAGGCTTAGAAATCCGCTTAATCTTCTGTTACGCCCGTAAAAGTAACATTGGCCTTTTAGAGTGTACTTATTTAAAGTTGACAAAGCCATTTTTGTATTGATAAACATCGCTATAGTGCCATAGCATTCTCACATTATTCGTAGTGCAAGCAATAAGTTTCGCATACACAAATTACAAAATTGCAATGAATTGCATACAAATTTTCAAAAAATGTATATTTATTTCTGTTTGAAAGTTTTGCCTTTTTATCTGCTTCTAAAGACGTGATCTGTATTGGCAAAATTTCTGCAACAGTTGAAACTCATTTAACTCATAACTACACGACGTGCACTTGAAGAATTTTCTATAAATTCATTTATTCCTATCCTGTTATTCAAAGCAACCGTTTTATGTATCTAATAACTACTATTACAGTTCACTGAAAACCGAAACTAATTAACATAGTTTTTTTTTTCAAAACAACTTTAAAACATTTGACTATTTGTAAAAATTTCAGCTCAAAGCGGCACTCAAGCCCACAGCGAACCGTTAGCAGGTTGCTGTGCAATAATTCTGACAATCATATCCTACTTCCTCATTGCAGTTTTGTTTCCGTTTTCACTTTTCGTTTCGATCAAAGTTGTCAAAGAGTACGAGCGTGCGGTTATTTTTCGGCTTGGCCGACTGCTGCCTGGTGGCGCTCGAGGGCCGGGACTGTTTTGGATAATGCCTTGCATTGACACTTATCGTAAAGTTGACCTGCGCGTGGTATCGTTCAATGTACCGCCTCAAGAAATTTTGTCCAAAGACTCGGTGACAGTGTCCGTCGACGCGGTTGTGTATTTTCGAACGCACAATCCAATTATTTCGATTACAAACGTCAATGACGCTTCGTATTCGACGAAACTTCTCGCACAAACGACACTTCGTAATGTGTTGGGAACGATGGACTTAGCGGAAATGTTGTCGAAACGTGAACAAATTTCACACATCATGCAAACTGTACTCGATGAAGCTACTGAAACATGGGGAGTTAAAGTGAGTCAGTTGTTGACAATAAAATGTGGGCCAACAGGTCGTTGGCTTATTTTTGGCGCAATGATACTGTTCGACACGGGCTGAGTTTCTGAAATCCTACTTCAGTATTTACTTGATTAGTACTTAAGTACTTACGTAAGTCGACGACTTAACTAACAAAATACTTAACTTTTCGAATAAAAACAGAAAAACGCCAAAAGTGACCTACTGTCGTAACAAAAAATCGTTTTCTTTTTATATTAAGCAGGTACCATGAGTCTGCAATGTCTCTTTGACCAGGGTTAATATATATGCCCGAGCTATTAATCTGTTATGTATCAAATTTAATCAGCAACTTAAGTATTTACCTACTTAAGTCAGCGTTTAAAAACGACAAAATGGTAAAGTAAACACGTACTTAGGTTTTAAGCCCTTCTTAAATAGGGTTTCACAAACCCAGCCACGGTATATTTATCTTTATCTAACGATTTGTTAAAGTGTGTCTTTGGTGCCTTGCCCTTTGAGGTCACCGTGCTCGTGTTCGGCGGCAGGCGTGTATACAAGAGGGGTGGCATTGTAACTATAAAGCATGCCCACTAAGCCTAAGAAAACGCCTAAGCTTATTAAGCCTAAACATATGCTTATTCCTCTCTCAATTTTTGTGAGAGATAGAAAAACATGTTGACCGGATTCGAGAGTACATAGAAATTATACTTTTCGAAAATGAAATTATAAACACATGATTTGTATTGCAAATGCAATCCAAATTACTTATTAAAATGCAATTTTATTACCGGTTTGCAAAAACAGAATTATTCCAACTTCAAAATTGCATAAATCGGTTCTGAAAACTGGCAGCTTCAAACCTTTTCTGTTATTAATGGGAGGCACTGGTATCTACTACACCATTTACCTACGATATTAGATTAGTTTTACAGGTCGAACGTGTTGAAGTCAAAGATATCAGACTACCTGAGCAATTAATGCGAGCGATGGCCGCTGAAGCTGAAGCATCTCGAGAAGCACGAGCGAAAGTTATCGCCGCTGAGGGAGAACAGAAATCGTCACGGGCGTTGAAAGAAGCCGCAGAGGTAAGCTTGTGCCAAACTCATGTTTCTGAACAGGCATAATTACTGACAATGATGGTCTTAATGGTTTTATAGTTGTGATTACTGTCAGATGTGTAGTCAGCATAAGCGGGATCATTTTTTATAATACTTTCGAATATGGTGGTTTCTTGCAGGGTGTAAACGCTTAAACAGATGGTAAAAATAATGGAAACGAAAACGGATAGCGATCAAGATGACGGAAACGAAAAATAGATATTGCAATATAAAAGTTTCGAAGATGTTCTATTTTTATCGACACAATTGAGGCACGCAAATAATCACGGGGCTTTGTAAAATTATAAGTTTAAAAAATTAGCGGATGCTCCGAAATTTGTAACATTTTTGATGAATTTCGTAATTTTGCATTTAACATCGACCATTTGCAGCATATTTGTAGCGAAAAATTGCCAGTTATATACTTGATTTTTAACTTATTTTGAGCACAAAAATAACACAATTTCCGGCATTTCTCTAACGGAAAAGGAATCAAAAATGGACATCGAATTTTAACGGAAACAAAAACCGATATCTTCGGTCACACATTGGTTTCTTGTAACTCAAATGGTTACTAAAAATCGTGCACAAAAAACAGAAAAGGGTTTTGGTGCCAGATTTTTGGCTTTACCGTTGTTTATAAAATTTGTGTCAAATCATTTAATACAATTGACCTGTGCTAAATGTAGCCAGTGTAATGAACAGTTACAAACCATTAAGTAAATGCGTGAATTTTCATTTCAATTGTTAAATTTTCTTGGCAATACTATGAGACGTTAAAAACGATCGCCGATTCTTTTGTTTAAACTTTGCTAAAGCCCTATTCACACTTGTAAGTTTTGTCCAAAATCCCTGCTAATAAAAAATGCATGTTCTGCGTGCAAAATACAGCTGCAAGTTCTCGCAGCAAAAACTTGCTCGTGTGAATAGGGGTTAAAACATAAAATTGTTTGTGTAAAAAATTTTCTATTAATCCGGGGTACTGAAACGTTTCGTTGGCTTTATTGCCTATGTCTACGACTCGGGATTATTTAACTTGAATTGCGCGGTGACAAATTGCAAACTATAATAGTTGCGCAGTATTTATATATTTAAAAATATTAACTACTTGAATATTTATATATTTAAAAATATTAACTACTTGAACCAGATATAGAAATGGCTAATGATGTCTATCCTACGTGCCATTATGGCCCACTGGTCCGAACTTAATAGTGACCCTACAAACCCACGGCGTATGACCGATTTTACATTTAACGTTATATCAACTAAATTTGACCAATTCTTAATTCCTTACAGTACTCTAAATTTAACAAGTCCTAATGCCTTCAGATCCATTCGGCTACGCTGCGGTTCAATTAGAGTCGATTCATTTAAAGCACTGATGACTTGCTCTTGTAGGTAAACGATTCCAATGAATTTCACATTACGGATCAACCGCTCTTATTCACTTTTCCCATCTACAGTTTTTGGATTTTTCAGATTTTCAAATATTGGGTACAAGATTAAACTTAGGTTTAGGTTTATACTTAATCTTAACCCTTTTCCTCATAGAGCATACTAAGAGCAACTACAAGTAATATATGAGCAACACAGACACTGTGAGCAGTGTTTAATAATTCTAAAATATATGTGCAGAGCAAAATCTCTACAAGACGTCAGAGCCCCTCGGGCTCGAGCGTCAAGCTCCTATAGCTGAGTGGTAACCGTAAACGCCTCCCACACGAGAGACTGGGGATCAAATCTTACCTTGAAAGTGCATCTCATATGAAATTGAAAATATTCATGCGAGAAAGGATTAATGTAAAATTGACAGTTAGTATTTTTACAGTTAATAGGCAGTAACTTAAATTGTTTTGGCGAAGTATGCAAGTGTCCAATTAATGACATTTCAGGTGATCTCACAGTCGCCGGCAGCACTTCAATTGCGATATTTGCAAACGTTGAACGGAATTGCAGCTGAACACAATTCAACCATTGTTTTTCCATTACCCATTGATATCATTACTACGTTTTTGGATCAGACTGCGACGACGGTTCCGTGACCGAAACATTTTCCTTCATATGCCGAAAAAGAAATATTATTGTCATATTTTGTTTATATATAAAAAACTAGGCCAATGTATAAAACACGGCCGCAACAGTAGTATAATCATATTCCTAAGCCTAAGGCTAAGCCTGAATCTAAGCGTAAGGGTGAACCTATTCCTAAGCCTAAGTCTAAGCCTAAGCCAGGCTTAAGCGTAAGCAGATAAGTTAGCATAAAGCTTAAACTGACTCTATTACAGCCCCGCCGGACAACGGTCCAGCCATGTTCTATACATGGGCCAAAACTATATATAGTCAAATATACATTTTTCAAACAAACGCTAAGCTGACGGTCGTTAGCCAAAACGGTCGTATCTAATTTTCATTTGCATATTGGAGCTTCGCATGACCTCACGTATCCTCCTCATTGCAGGCCAAAACTTTGAATATTTAGCGATAAAATCCGTTTTTCCATGAACCGCAAAAACTCATTTTCAACCACAATTCATACAGGATAATGAATCAGGACTGCAACGTTTTAGAATTAAAACGGTGTCCAGAATAATTCTACCTTGGCTGATATCAAATGATTGTTTTAGGAATTGCGTCAAAAATATAAAATGCTTTTTGAGTTTTGCAACAGGCTGCTCTTTATTTCACTTATCGTTTCTCCGCTTACAAAACAGCGTTCTGAGTGATGCTGTTCGGCCGGGTACAACCGAAAATCCTCGTCCGGTTCCGGCTTCCGGCAGAAATTTGAATACCGGTTCCGGTTGAGACAAAAATTGTTCCACCAGCTTTGGCTTTGGCGGAAATTTTGCCAGAGGCTACGACTATTTCGGTAGTAAATTTTTTCATTAATTTCATTAATTGACATAAAATGAGTCGTTTGTTACGTTCGGCATTTGCTTTTGAAGTTCTTGCAACTTCTACTGCTATATTGTTTAATTGCGTTGTGTACATTTTGTGAATTGTATTATTAATTCTACGGTTAACATTTTTTTCAAAGCCAGTCGTATTTCGGTCTTTTAACTCTTGTGTGGCGAAAGTACGTACATAAGTTTAAATTGCAACCAAAAAAACGTAATTTTTGAATTTATTTTAACCAGCAAAACTTCATTCAGAACGCAACCATCTCAAAGCATTGTGGTTTCGATAGATCAGCTGTTGAAATTACTGCACTATTGAAGTAATGTAGTGTTTTATTGTAAAATTGACGGAAACTACGTTAATACACCAAAACAATTGCTTGATAATGGCTGTGTTTCTGAAAAGTTGTACTTAAGTAATTGCTTAAGTAGCCTACTTAAGTAAATACTTCACTTTTCGAACAAAAAACAGATAAATGCTAAACGTGAGCCACGGTCATAACAAAATAGGAGTAGTTCTGCTTTATATCAAAGAGGCACCATGAGTCTACAATTTCACTTAGACCAAAGTTAGTATGCCTGAGCTGCTAATTTGTAATACGTCACATTTTGTCAGCGGCTTAAGTATTTACTTAACTTAACTAAGATTTTAACAACAACAAAACGGTTAAGTAATTTTTAAGCAAGTACTTAAGTACTGAGTCGCACTTAAGAACAGTTTCAGAAACCTATCCAATGTGTATGTAAATTTCAACATGGATTTCTTACTTCTGTTCAATAATAAACTGATTGATTCATGTGTTTTTCATCCACAAACTTTACCTTAAGGTGAGTTAAAGTTAGTTTTACAGTGATTTTCGTGAGATGAGTATAAAATTAATAGCCAATATTATTTTACGGTGGTAAATCCAGATAAAACGTATTCGTAACACCCCAGGACTAAACCGTAAATATACCCTAAAGCCTATGCCTAAGCTTAAGCCTAAGCAAAAAATATAATCTAGAATCTAAACCTACTCTTATACCCTCAAAAATCTGGACGCCCTTTAAAGTAACATGGGTCATGATGCTTAGCATCAAGATAAATTGCACGATATTATTGCAATTTTAAACTAGTAAAAGTATATGTTATCGAGCAGGATCTTTTCAGACCTCTGCCCCAAAACATTTGTGAATATGTGAAATATTTACTGGCAATTTTATCAAACTTATTTGGTTAGCAGTGCCTTTGCATTTGCGCAATTAGTATGGTTCAGGGACAAACTCTGCATCATTCGTATTTTTGTCCAATTATTCTTAGACACTTCTTCACTTGGGAACACATGAACATTTCTTTAAAACTTTTATATAACGCAATCTCCCTCTATTCTAAAACCTTGGCTGTGCGCGAAACTGAAACAACTTAAAAAATTCTTTTGGATGTTCCTCAACATAAACAGCAACAATTTTTGCACCATACGCGTTTTGCAATCACACAACCACTCGTTGAATGATCTTCATTTGGCTTCATTTGTCTTGCCTTTCTTTTTGGCTTCTTTCTTTGTGTTCTTTACTTTCTGTTCTTTGACACACTTTTCGTCGATTTTTGTAGCAATTTTGTCATCATGGTCGTTTTGTTCTTTGGCCGAATGTTGTTCAATTTTAGTGTCGTTTCGTTCTGAACTGCTATTGGCGATTTTTTCTGTAATATTATTTTCAGCTTTTGGATTGTCAGTATTTGTACCGTTTGCCTTCTGCACGTCGCTGTCGGTTTTGTTATCTTTAGGAGGTTCGTCTTTTGAAGTTTTTCGCGTAGCAGCGGCAATTTTTGCTTCTGTATCCGCCCGAGCTTCATCAAGTAAACTTTGCGTGATTTGTTGTGCTTCCAATGGATCTTGGGTCATTTTAGCAAGTTCATCGGCCCGTTCAAGCATCGGTTTAATATCAATCGGTCTGTTGTCGTCGAAATTCAATAACGCCAAAAGTTGTTCGTTGCTTTTCTCGATCTTTTTGTCTAAAAACGTCCATACTGCGAGCATTTGTAAATAGAACGGATGGTTGAGACCGAAACACACCTAAAATAAAGAATAGCAAATGACCGACAAGAACAAATTTGAATATGACTTTTCGAGGAAGTAGGCAAAGCATTAGTGGCCCATGTATAGAACAGGGCCGGATCGTTTTCCAGGTGGGGCTGTAGCAGAGTCAGTTTAAGCTTTAGACTAACTTTTTTGCTTAGGCTTAGGCTTAGGCTTAGTAATATGCTAATACTGCTGTTCCGGCCCTGTTCTATATACATGGGCCGCATTAATCATATCGAAATATTGATTTTTATGTCTCTTGCCCTGACAATATAAAATCATTTTGAAATTATTAACCTTTCTACTGAAACTTTTTTACGTGGGTTTGCAACGCTTTTAATTTAAAGCATAGCCCACATTTCAAACAACGTCGCCCGACAACATCATTATTATTTTGGCCCCTACTTTAAGGGGCGTCCAGGTTTCTAGTGGGTCTATAAAACAGTATGTTTAGATTCTAGATTACATTTTTTGGTTAGGCTTAGGCTTAGGCTTCGGCTTAGGCTTAGGAACACATTTTTGCAACGCTTAGGTTTTAAGGCTTATGAATACGCTTAATCGACTGTTACGCCCCAAAAGGTAACGCTGGCCCATTATTATTTCTGTTCATTCTACGAAAAAATGAATGCAGTTTGTCTGCAAACCCTGCTTGAAACAAAAATATAGTAAACTCTCTATCAGGCAACAAATGCCGATCTTTATTTTACTGACAAATCAGCTCAGGAACAAAAACGTTTATGTACCTCAAAAATGATCATAGCTTCGTATGCATACTGTACAGCGTCGTCTCGTTTGTCTGATAAAATTAACGTCCGAATCAAGTTTGCCAGCTGGAATCCAACGTGGCGGTCTGCTTGCGGAAAACACCTGAAACAGTACTACAAAATTAAAGTATGCATTCTTTTTGTCCACGACTACAAGTGTAGCCAAAGTTAGGCAAAAAAATGTTTTAACCTTTATTAGCTGGAGTACTTAGTTTGATACATTTTTGCGTTCACCAGACTGTACAATCTTGTACTTGTTCGATTTTTACATTGCCACTCTCGCTACAACTGTTCTTGAATTGACATCATTTCACACAAAAACATAATGGTGTCTCAAATGAGAACCATTTGCTATCATCACTCAGCTGCAGGAGCTTGACACTTGAGTCTGAGTAGATTTTCACGTTTTGGGTTGATTTTGTACTATGCATACGTGTAAACAGTGCATATATTTCACGTACACAGTTTGTGCACGTGTTGCCGATGAAGAAAACATTACAGATTCATTTCTCAGGATCGAAACGATCGTAATTTTCGTTAAGCCCTATTCTCACGTACAAGTTTTTGCTGCGAAAACCTGCAGCTGCGAAACGGTTTTCGTTGACTTACAAGTAAGGTTTAAAATCTTTACGCAGCCAATATATTTCCGGGGAGGGGTGGCTGAGCTTCCTGTGGCCTCCCCTTGGCTACGGGCCCGGGCTGCAATGAATTCAGTGAACTTGCACGGTTATTCACATATGTGAATTACATTTCTAGCTATGATTTTTAAATGAATTATTTGCAGCTGTAGGTTTTTCAAACGGGATTTTGGACAAAACTTGCAAGTGCAAGATACAGCTGCAAGTCCTCGCAACAAAAACTTGCACGTGTGAATAGGGTCTTTAATTAAATTTTATAATCTTTACCTACGATAGTTTTCATAGACTAATTTATGCAATCGTTCGTCAACAATCAATCCAGACTCGCCGTCAGTAACATAATAGTACGCAGTAAGCAATCGACTCATATAAATATTTTCTGAATGCAACAAAAGTTTCGCTTTTTCAAGTTGTTTCTTAATCGCGTCAACGTTTTCGTCAGTTTTCTGTACGTTGTATGACGACGGCAAAGAGATCATAAATTCCTATAAAATACGTCCGTTTGTTATACTGCAAAAATGGTGAGTCAAATTGACTCTATCCTAAATAGGCTCTACGGGACTACACAAACTGAGTCAAAATTCGACTCAACCAGAGCCAAGCTCGACTCACAAAATCACACGTTTGACTCGGGCGGAGTCGAATTTTGACTCAGTTTGTGTAGTCCCGTAGAGCCTATTACGGAGAGAGTCAATTTGACTCAATGTTTTTTGCAGTGTAGTATCAATCGAAAGAGTGTTACATTTTCAATAATCATACTTTGGACTTGGAGTAAGAATGCGTTAAACCTGGCTTAAAATCCGTTAATATGAGACTGACATAAAAGACTAAACTCAAATTCTTTGTAAACTGTTTTGAATTCTATCATTACCCGACCAGCAATGTGTGTTGCACTAACGCCTATTTTATTTAAGAAATAATTTCAACTACATCTATTAGTTATAAGTGCTTTGCAACGTGACATCATCAGTCACAATCAGACAGAATACTATTTTTGCTAAGGCTTAAGCTTAGACTTAGACTTAGACTTAGGTATAAGCTCACTCTTACACTTAGACTTAACACTTATACTGCTGTTACGGCCGTATTCTATACTTTGGCCAATAATGCTAAGTAATAGCGAGCTATAAGACGGGACGTTAACTGTCTAAAATTACCAAATATTAATAATCGGTAACAAAAAGTTTGACTCTTGTTACATTTTGCCTATTCCACCATATTTATGCTTAGGGCTAGATTTAAGCTGAGGTCCAGGCTTATATTTAACAAACAGTTTACCTATAGATAAACATTCGCCGAACCATTTGCCAAATCTGATGCCTAACGTCTGTGTAAACCTAAGCCCAAGCGTAAGCCTTGATCATAAAAATATGCCGAAAGTGTACAAAACCGTGAAAGTTTTACCTGTGCCTCACGTACGCGTTCTTCAGGCGTAATGATATTGCATTTATCACACGCAATGCCCATTGGTTCGCTGTCTTCAGCAATCACTATCATACTGTCACATTTTTCATTGTAGCATCGAATTCCGGTCATGCGGTCTTCTTCTGGATCGGTGCATCGATCACATTCGCAAAAGAAATACCTAAAATCACGAACGCCTCAACCGGCCAGTCCGCTCAAGGCTGCGTATTGTGCCGGTATACAATCCCAGTACAGAATCGGACCGCTTTCGACTGGTCCGGTCCGGTCCGGCCTAATACGCAAGTATACGACACTGATGTAGTTTCCACGGTTCAGTGGGCCAAATGTTTTACGCGAAACATTGTTGAAAGCAGTAATTTTGCTTTCGTTTGGAACAATATTCTTATTTAAAAAATGTGGCGTAGGGGATCAAAACTATGAAACGGCAGTTGTTCGGTATGTAGGACGGGTACGGTCCATAATGCAGTCGGTTCGGTCTCCAATGCACCCGGTTTCGCTCCAGTGTTACACGGCCCGGTCCGCGATCGAATCGCGCACAGCCCAGTTTGCGCGGTTCGGTTCATATCAATATTAAAAATCAATGTTTCATCCAGAAAAAAGTTTAGTTGGAAATGTAATCGGAACCGAAATTTGGAAATTAGACACTCTGTCACTTGTAAAAAACTGCCTACATTCGTGAGCATTTGCGAACGCACAATCCATAGAGGTTTTTAATTTTTTATTATGAAAGTCAGCTTAATAGCTTAAAACCGGTAACTTCTGATAATATAAATTCGGCGAATTTTTTACCAACTCATTCGGCTTGTGGCATATATTTGGCTTATGGTAGAGTCGTGTGTTGATATCTCGGAAGGAAGCACAGACAATTTACAACTATTGTTCGTAAATATAAATATGGCTCATATAAAGATCAGGGGCAGAGCATTTTCTGTGAGACTAGAACAGAATAAGCCTAAGCTTTAGACTATTTTTTACTTGGCTTAGGCTTAGTAATAATGTCATTCTTACGCTGAGGCTTAGGTTTAGGCTTAGGGTTAGGAATAGGCTTGTAATACTGTTCCGCAACTATTCTTTGCATTGGCCATAAATATTTACCATTTTTGTTGCAACTCTTTTCTGCGAACAAACCGTGATTTCCCAATATCGATGTACGAAATGCACGTTTTTCGCCAATCAGCAGCATCCAATTTTGGCATAAGTGGCCGGATCATTGCACGAAATCCGTCAAAAACCAAAGCACCGTTTGGCCGACAGCTGTGATTGTATTTTGATACTCCTGCAACACATGCTTACATACGATAGTCACTTTTTCATCGGAACTGTTCGGGCAAGTAGCCAGCTCACTTTGCTAGGAAAGCTAAAATTTTTTACAGTATTGACATACAACACTTTCGTTGACCTACAAGGGCTGAATATTGAAAATAATTCTATCTAAAGTTTGGCAAGTCAGTTGTTGTTGATATCTTACCCAAATCCAAAGCGAGCCCAATATCAGATCCACAACTGTTGTGAAGACTGTGGCTGTTAATCCACGTTTTGCAAAATATTGTGAAGCAAACGTCCCGGATTGGAAGATAAGTGTCAACAAAGAATTTTTCAAGTTTTGAATATTGTTTTTCGAATAGCTCCATTCGCGCTTTATCTTCCTAAAATTAACACAATTTACACAAATTATTAGTGATGTGATAAGCTATTGAAGTGAACTCGTTTTAAAATTTGCATCTATCAAAACGGCATCTTAGTAGACAACGGTATATTTAACCCCTTAGGCAACTCAGCGCAGTCTATATACGTTAAATAGTATATATCGCACAGTGTTTAACAATTGCAACACGTATACACAGTACTAAATCACCACAAGACGCAAGAGCCCCCTCGGGCCCGAGCGTCAAGCTCCTATAGCTGAGTGATGATGGTATACGCCTCCCACTCCAGTCACTGGAGTTCGAATCCTAGCATAAAAGTAGGTCTCAGGGGAAATAGGAAATATTCATGTGAGAAATGGTTAAAATGTCAGAGTAACGGAGTAATGCTTACCAACAACCTTTTAAACTTATGATGGTAAATTATTTTAATTTGGACTAAAAAACAATGTCTGTATCCGGCGTACGTTCACCCAGAGTAACCGTATATTTTTAAAAGAAAAATTTGTTAAAATTTAATTGAAAAAAACACGGCTCGCGAAAGTCAAGGCAACACTACTCAAAACGATTAAAGCAGTTTCGGCCCGCGTCCACATTACTAGCGGCTTAAAAGTAGCCCCACACCGAAATCAAGAGTTACTGATCGACGGGGGCCAGAACATTTCTAGAAGGCAATGAAAATTTTCGCAACATAAAATTCATTTTAATGCAATTAAACAAAATTTCGAACATGGTAGATGACTGTGGGTCCAACCTCATTGCTCACCATAGTTGTGACCCAATTTTGAACGCTATCTGCTGACAGAAACATTAATTTAAGCTGTATTGTTTGGCTAGTTGAACTCAACTTCTAACCTTGATTTCGTCTTCATGACCCAGCAGATCTTCAAAGCGTCGTTCTTTCTCCCAACCAAATTTGTCACCATTTTCGCGCATAAACAACACGCGATCGATAATTTTCGCCAAAAACATTACGTCGGTCAACGGTAAGTTTGGAAACACTTTGAGAAGACGAGCGCATTCTGGTTTGTGTACCCTGAAATTCAACAAATTTTTTGATTAATTTCATTTGTAGCGCACTGCAAACACAATAGTGGTTGGTTTAATGCGGTATAAAATTGTAATGTTTTATTAGGCCCAAATTATTGCAAATATTATTTGTTCATAGGAAATGCACGTGGTCGTAAAACAGTGTTATTCTACAAAAATCTGCCAATTAGCTGAAACCAAAAACAGCATCAGCAAATTAGCCTGTATTTATAATGGTTTTCGTGTATACACGAATATCTGACGTACTCGCTGTCAGAATCGAGGCCATGACTCAAAAGCGCCACGTGCCGGTTAATAAGCGTCCGATATGATCCGGTCTGGAACCTTATAGTTCAATGCAGTGAGATTTATGGTATCAGAACCATTCGACTCGCGACAATTTGTCGCACGACAGGTTGTAATCCGCAATGTCATCCACTCGACAATTCGTCGCTAAGCATTACGCTTAAGCATAGGCTTAGGCTTTGGATTACGCTTTAGATTATGCTTAGATTTATTAATTGGCTTTAGGCCACTGTCAGGCGACAATTTGTCGGTCAAAGAATTGCCGTAGATTCAAGGTTGATATGCTGACAAAAACCCTTGGGGTAGCGAAGGGAGTGTTGATCTTGGAACCGCACGCGTACAATCCAAGACAAATAGCGAAAATAATATATATAATCGCAGATTGACGGCATATCTTTTAAATCTCACTATTGTCTACAATAAGTTGAAGAACACGCCAGAATATTAAAATAGTAAAATATTTCAAATTTGAACCTCCATCCGGCTTTCTGGCAAACTTTATCACAGTAGCGTGAAAATCGACACTGACCACAGTACATCAACGATGCGACTTGAGGTTTTCGTAAACAATGCGAACAGTATTGATCGACCAGTTTGTTGTTCAGATGATACGCAAATGGGGCGTCGAAGAAGCGAACACGTTGATTGATGTCGATATTCATCGCTGGAACAAAAAACAACATGGTTAATTTGAATATTTTCAAAAGAAAAGTAAATGTAAAATTTTTTGTTTAGGAGTTAATCCGGCATTTTGATGTGATTCTTAGCTTATAGCAATAACAAATTCTACTTATCCAAACAGATTGACTCATAACATGCGCTCAAACTTAATTGTCATTTGATAAGTTCGAAATTTTCAGTAAATTATTCCAAATCAGAAAAGAACCTGGACCGTCAGCAATATTAATAACGCACGAATATTTGCTATTGATACAATTATGGCCCATATTGCGTTAGAACACATGTGGTATATTTTTCAAATATAATACCAGTGAGAGTGTTAATTGCGACCAGATTTTTGGCTTACATTAACTATAAGATCCTACCCGCGAGGTCAACAATAAGCTTAAGCATGAGCCTAAGTCAAGGCCTAGTCCTTAGCCTAATCCCAAGCTTTCAATTCTCAAAGTCCACTGGCTTTCCCGTCTCCCAATAGGCAGACATATAATTAACACGGACCACAGGATTAGAGCCAAAAATGATACGCACAGTAGAAAAATTGCATTTGATGTCACTTGTACACTTTTCATGGAATTATAATTATTCAACAATTTTATATTTTGCAAACTGCAGGGTGTAAAAAAATCAATTTAGTTTGTTTTGATTTTGCTCTAATTACATTTCTCATAACTGCTGCAGTTTTGGTATTTCACGCTCAGATGATAGGGGCTGTGGTTCTGAAATCTTACATTTTTGCGCACGTTATACTTAATTAATTGCTTATCGCGCCGACTGAAGTAGATACTTGAATTTTCGACCAAAAACAAATAACCGCCAACTGTGAGCCATTATCATAAACAAAAAGCCATAGTTTTGCTTTATATTCGAGGTTAATATGCCAGATCTGTTAGTCAGTATATTTAACATTTAGTCAGCGACCTAAGTGTTTACTTAACTTAAGTATGCTAATGAAAATGACGAAATGTTGAAGTGTTTAGTTACCTAGCAAGTAGTTAAGTACTAAACCGTAGGTAAGTAGCGTTTCAGATACCCAGCCAATGATTGCAAATTCGTAATTCCTTCGTTATCACGAAGACGTAATTAGTATATAATAAGCTAACCTTTCAGCTGCTCAATGTCCATGGTCTCTGGCTCTGGACCTTCCGGCATCTTGAAAACTACTTTTAATAACAGATTAAAAGTTTATAATTTAAAACCCAAATGCAGATTTTGCAAAACTGAAAAGTTCAAAATAATCAAACTTTAATTTCCCAATCGACATTTTAAACATGTTTATAAGCAAAAATTTCACATTTTACCGAATCGTTAACGAACAGTTAAGTTATAGACTTGTTCGCATCAGTGACGTAGGCCCATGTAAGGATCAGGGGCGGAACGTTTTGCTGTCGGACTACAATAGAGTAACTTTAAGCTTTAGATTAATTGTTTTGCTTGGCTTAGGCTTAGGCTTATACTTAGCTAAGGAATAAGCTCATATTAAACTTCGGCTTAGGCTTAGGCTTAGGCTTAGGAATATGCTGACGATACGGTTCCACTTTTGTTCTTTACATTGGCCGTGACGTCAAATGGTTACTCGGACCCGTAGCCAGAGGGAAGACAGGAGAGACGCTCAACCCTTCCCCCGAAAAATTTTGACCTCCCCGTTAGAAAAGTTAAGTCTTGCTTGTTCGTCATTTAAACATCTTGGATGCTTTGCTGAACCTTATTTAGCCCCTTATCAAGGTGAGCTGGCTACGGGCGTGTCATTACTACACCGCGAATATATTTGCTGTGGGCAGTAAAGTGAAAGCAATTTAGGTTCAGTGACATAATCGCGTCTTTATGTTCGAAACATTTATTACTTCAGATCACAGCCGCTGTAAACTACATTCCAAACAAAGATTCAGGTCGTATCCAGCGTCCCATACTCCTCAAATGGAAAAGCCTCGGCCCTAAATATGCCCTTAACAAAGTTTCAAATTACAGAATTTTAGCATTTGTCTGCTGTTACTCTAATTAAGTCTGTCTTTTCGCTCAGCACAACGCTCGCATCGCATGAAGAATCAGGATGTCTTCGTGGGGAAAATTAACAACATTTCTTGATTTCACCGGGGTCCTTACATTGACTCCAGGAAAACCCATCGTTGAGACGTCAATGAAAGCATTCGTTGAAAACTGGAAAAGAACCAAAACATAGTTGCCGATATTAACTGTGCGGCAGTGAGACCACTTGAAGCGTCACCAAGCATATTTTTTTATTTTGGCAAACACACCAAACGCACACACTGCAGCAGTGTACAGCGGCACACAATCAGAAACAATACGCACGAACAACGCATTATTATTGCATACATAATTTAAAATAGAAAATAAATTTTAACTCACTGCAAGCTTAAATAAAGAACAGCGTTCGTTTTATTTTGTTGCACAGAAACTCAAGCTGCAACAATACGTACATCGAATTGCAGACTGCATTAACGACATTCTTAAGGAGGTCTAAACGGAGCAACACGTGGCATAGAGGTGGCAAAAAAGAATATGAGGTCCTGCTGCCTGGGCCTGCCAAATTTTCAAAACCAATCTTTGCATTCCAGAATTTAATGCTAAAATTAGTAGTGTTTTTCTTGTTCAAAAAGTAATATTTTCCAACATCGCAGTTCAATGTGATAAGGAGTTGCGTTGATTTCAACCAAAGTTGGCAAATTTTGCACAACCGCAACAAATTGTGTTACGCTCATGATATTTGTTTGTTTGTAAGTTGTCAAAGTTTTGCCGGATAAGCTTTGATGGAATTGCTTTATTCACATACGTATAATTTCAAAATATTTACGCAAAACTGGTATTTCCGGTCTCACCAAAAACGTGTAAACTTGCTTAAAACCTAAGTAATTTTTTTGCCTTTTTATTAAAGTTTCGGCGTTGGCTTAGCTTGAAAGTTAGGCGTTTATTAATGTATCCCTCAGTTGAAATTTTTTGGCTTTCTCTTATGTGACTAACTGTGTGATTTGGTGTTGAATATACTAAAAGGTGGACATTCTCTTTAGAACTACAATTTACAGCTGAGCAATTGCGAATGAATATCAATGTGTTTGGAGCGCGCTGCATTTTGACGTACTCACGCTAACCCGTTTATAGCATGATTTCAACTATCACAAAACATGCCAATGTTTATGCTTTAACATTCCCGTTCGAAAGTGTTACACGTTGCTATCTTAAAAGAATCGACCCATGTATAGAACAGGGCAGGATCGTTTTCTGGACTGTAATAGAGTCACTTTAAGCTCTAGACTAAATTAGGCTTAAGCTTAGGCTTAGGCTTAGGCTTAGGCTTAGAAATAGGCTCATTCTAACGCTTAGGCATAAGTTTAGGCTTACGCTTAGGCTTAGGAATATGCTTATGCACAATTATAATCTAATCTGTTTAATGATCTGATTTTAAAACGATTTTGTGTATTTGGAGCGTGTCGTGTTTATTTCATTCTCGACATTCACAGATTTTAAATTTTGAAAAAGTCGATAACTGACAATTTTTAGTGAAACATATTTTCATGTTGACAGTTTTGCTATTAATGTTAACGCTACTGATACCAAAAACGATACCAAATACCATACTAAATTCAATTTATAGTTTTAAAATATCAATTTGGTTGTGGTATGTATGACTGTTTTCAAGCATTTTAAAGTTTCGCCAACTTGATCTATTTATAGTATACTTAACCTGAAATATTGATAGCAATACAGAGGCACAGTCATGATATTTTAAACCAACTTTTTCGATGATATCAACTTAGCTTCGAAAATTCACAGTAAGTTTGAAATACTGTGCAAATGAGCAACGAAATCGTACTGTGAAATTGCGAGCATATTTCTGTAAAAATTAAAACTGCAATATTCAACAAAACAAAATCATTGTTAATACTTTTATTGGCTGGGTTTCCAAAAACCCCACTTAAGCACAACTTAGTGCTTAAGTACGTGCTAAGTAATTACTTAACAATTGTCTCGCTTTTAAAAGCGTACTTAAGTTAAGTACATACTTAAGTCGTTGACTAAATTTGACATATCACAAACTAACCGTTTGGGCATATTAACCATGTTGTAATTGAAACTATAGACTCATAGAGTCTGTTTAACATAAAACAAAAGTATTACTTCCTTGTTATGAAAATAACTCACATAGGCGTTTGGTTGTTGTTGCTCAAAAAGTTAAGTAATTACTTAAGTCGGTGATTTAAGTAATTACTTAGTATAACTTAAGTAAATACTTCAGTAGATTTCAGAAACCCAGCCACTGTGTGATAAGAAAACAAACGGATATTGGTCTTTCAGGTGTGTTTTAGTGTATTTTTTACAAACCCAACTGGGATTAAAAAGCACATATGAGACCAATCAATGCAGAAGTTCACGTTTTCAAGAAAGCAAAAATACATTAAATTGTGTATATTTTGCGAATGTATTCGAGTCGAGTCAATTTTCCATTGTTCGATTAGCTTCTTTATATAAATTGTGTTACCGAATTACCTTGATTTGTATAGGTTTTCTGGATGTATACTTGAATTTTTGAATTATGCACACAACCTGTTTTTTTAGTGGCGCAACGCTTGGAAAAGTGTGCATAATATCTTAAACGTTAAATTCGTCGCCGAACTGTCATTAAATCAAATGACGAAGAGCCCATCCGAGTCCGGTAGCCAACTCATCTTATTGGAGAGGGGCTAAAACCTTTTCAAGAGGGCATACAAGGGTTTGGCTTACTGTATGGCAGTCCCACAGAAAATCGTTCCGCCCCAATTTATTTCTATTTAATACCAAACAATTGCAGCGTAAACACATTGAAATATACAATGTGTGATTTATGTTCAACTAGGATCATAAAATAATGGAATTCCTGAGTAGTTTTGACAACGGAATTATATATATATTCTTATCGGAAACAAATATCCTATAGCATCCTGCAAGTTGTGAAAATAATAAATTTTCACTAAAATTAATACATATTCGGTTGCTAAATTTTCTAGTTTCATCACGACGCGTAACCGAAACTCGGTTCTTTCGGCTATCTATGTATATAAAGTGCCACTGCAACGAAATAACAATTTACTAACCAGCAAACACTTGCTCAAAGGGCCATCTCTAGCAGAAACGGTGTTTTTTCCAAGTTTCATCGTGCCAGTTTAGAATCTGGTCACTACATATTTAGGTTCGTGGAAACAATTCCAATTCCTTCTTCACAACAAGGCACTCGTAAATCAGCCGGTAGGTATCACTATCAACTTTTCGGCCAATGTTACTTTAAGGGGCGCAAGAGTAGATTAAGCGTACGCCAACGCCTAAGTCTAAGCGTTGCAAAAATGAGTTCCTAAGCGTAAGCCTAAGCCTAAGCAAAACAATGTAATCTAGAATCTAAACCTACTCTTTTATAGACCCACCAGAAACCTGGACGCCCCGTTAAAGTAACATGGGCCAACTTTTTTAGTTGATAGCAAATTCATCGCATAAACTTACAGAAATGTTCGCACAAATATTTGCCGTGTCAAAGTTAATTGATGATGCCGTATGTTTTATTGGCGGATGGGGGGGGCGGGACGGAACCTTGTTCGTGTGTCATATTGTGTCTTGTACGACACTGCGAGCAAAACGAAATCGCCGAGCTTCGAATATAAAAACTCGAAGCTGTTTACAACTGTGACGTTTTGCAATGTCCCGATTTTAAAATGCGTCATTGATCAGACATTGTTTCTTATTGTATTAATATGTTTAATGGCTATAAATTGGTTTGCAAAAATTACTGGTCAGTGTTGTTTTTGTAGCCAGAAAAAAAGAAATATTTGCAGCTCGTTGTAGTAACTAATATTAAAAGGTTCACAGTGGCACATCAGGAAATTTTCGACGGAAGGAACTCTGCATCACGGTAACGAAACAATAACTCGCGAGCGAAACGAGCGATAAGCCAAACGCAATTTTACAACTGGATCGTAGTAAAATATTTTGTGTGGGATTTTTGTTGCAGGGCTAAAGTATTCTGAATCGTTTTAGAACCGCTACTAGCGGTTTATTTGGTTATAACCTCTTAAGCGACTTAAAGCTTTTTAAGTTATAAGCCCACTTTTAGACTATAAAAAATTGATGTAGCCTCAGGAGAATACCTTATTATTGAGCTTAGAAAGAACAAATGTATGTGTACTTGAATACAGCTGCTAGTTTTTTTTTTAATTTGATAGCTCTTAAGATACCAATTTTATATTTGTCTGCATGATTTTAACGTCCTTTGTTCATTACAGCTGCGTAGTCCGGTCAGAGAGCTGCAGATAAGTTTTCAAAGAGACTTGTCTAAAACTGCCATCTAAAAAGTGTGTGCAACATTGCCTAAATGAACTAGCCGAGTCAACTGCACAAATGTTAATTTTAAAGAATTTAACTAGAACTAATTAAACTTCAAGGAACAATAATTAAAATTAGTTATTATGTGAACAATTCTCAGAGACAATGCTGGGCAGATCAGCTAAGAAATAATCAAAGTTTACCTTACATCGACCATTTATAAACGGCAACTATTAGTACGTTTAAAGCTTTAATGAGCATAGTTGTTACGCGTTAAAAGCAAAGTAACTGAAACTGTCAAGGCTCTCGTATACTTTCGTACCACAGTTTATGCAATTTTCAATTTTGCGGAAAATATAAGTTTAGGATTAGTCTTAGGATCAGGTTTAGGTGTAAACATAGACTTGGGATTGCAGCCGCAAATATACAAAACGCAGTTTTAATGGTTGTTGGAGTATTTGGACTATGATGATTTCGAAGACATGTTGGTATTACATGTAAATGATAACACTCAGTGCAATTCATAAAATTTTTTACACGATTTATAGCTTCCGTTCTGTAACCTTTGCAATGTTAAATATCGTGCGCGCTTTTAAGCAAAGCTTATTTAAAACCACAAATGATTTAACAATTGTTCAGCGTCTAAAATACGCGGCTCAAATATTTTGCCGAATTCCAACGATTCAGCGTATAATGAGAAAGAACGGAGAGAGGCTGGGCATTTCAAAAAAACAATTTTGCTGATTCTTTACCACAGTTCTGCGAGCGAGTTCGTGTTTATTTGGTGCCCTTAAAATAAACTTAAATGACAAATTTTAAATTATAACCCATTTGTTATTATTAACCCTGACTCATATTCTTGAGAGTTGTAGGGAAAACTATATATGCCATCTTAAGAGCAAAAATTTCGGATACGCATAGAGTCTTGCAAAATTTCTAACATTATAGTAGGTTGACGTAATATAGTTGAAGCAGCTAAGTAAAACGTTACGTGAAAGTAACACAAGACTTATAGACCGTACAATCTGAATTTATTAAGAGGGACTTAAAATTATCAGGAAGAGCAGCCCATGTAAAGATCAGGGTGGAACGTTTTTCTGTAAGACTGAAACAGAGTCAACTTAAGTTTTTTTACATATAGGCCGTACCATCTGAGTTTATTAAGAGCGGCATTGAATCCTCAGGGAGAGCAGCCCATGTAAAGACAGAGTGGAACATTTTTCTTTGAGACTGAAACAGAGTAAACTTAAGTTTTTACATATAGGCCGTACCATCTGAGTTTATCAAGAGCGACTTAAAATTATCAGGAGGAGCAGCTCATATAAAGATCAGGGTGGAACGTTTTTCTGTGAGACTGAAAAAGAGTAAACTTAAGTGTTTAGAGTAACTTTTTGCTCAGGCTTAGGCTTAGGCATAAGCCCATTCTTACGCTTAGGCTTATTTTTCGGTTTAGTCTTAGGAACATGCTGATACTACTGTTACAGCCCTATTCTATACATTGGCCAGAGACCATTCAAGGATTTCAAGTACGGGGCAAAATTTGTGCAAAGGACTGAGCGTTTTCTGGCCTCTAAGCCTACAGGCCTACTTAAGTAGTAAAACTGCTTTATACACGTGTGTTTTTATAAGTTGTAAACATGTGAAAACCAGTTAAATTTAAAATGGAGCGTTGGCAAACAAGGTGCAGAATGCAGAACAGCGTCCAAAGATAATTTTAGCACTTCTAGAAAACTTTTAGCCTCGTTTGCAAGTAATGTAAGATCCCTCGTCTCCCTGTACATTTTTATAATGTCGGCCACCCTCTCTCTCTAAGGTGGTGCGATTTTACGATAGATAATATTACAACTGATTTGGAAAATACGATCAAGCTACTAACTACGTACGTAGTTTAGTAGCATTTGGTCTTACCGTAAAAGAGCAAAACTTAATTTTAGAAATGTATAAATTTAGCAAAATAAAAGTCTAAATTTCACAATGATATGGGTGCAAGCAGCAGTCGAAATAGCTTATTCCAACGCTATGAGCAATCACGAGCACCGCGATTCAATTTAAACCAGTGGCCGGTGTTTTCGAAATCGAATCAAAATTTACACGAAGCTAAATTGTTACAGTTATGGCACACGGACAGCGACGATTTATTGACCAATGGAAATATTGATACGGTAGCGTTCGAATGCACTGGCAGTGATTATTGTCATAAGGTACTCTCTAAAAGATTAAACTAACTTGATTTAAGCTCTAAGCTAATCCACCAGCATTAAACTAACTTTTTAGATTAACTAAACTAGCAGGTTGGTTTATGCTTAAACTCATTTAAAATCTTACATATTTTCCGTTTAAGCTAAACTTATTAAACTCTTAAATACACGGCTGCACTTGTTACTTAATCTAAAAATCAGCTTACTTAAACTCGTGTTAAACTTAAAAACACGTTAGTTTAAGTAAAACTTAAAATTCTAGTTTAGTTAGTCCGTCCAGCCATCTAAGTTTTACTTAAACTGATATTCCAGTTTAGTTAAGCTATAATTTAAGTTTAAGTTTTTAGAGAGTATTAACGTCAGCAGCTTAGGAATACTTGTAAACTTACCTCGCCACAAGCTTAACCGTAAGCCTATACGCCCACGACTAAGCGCATACAAGCCTAAACCTAATATTGAGCGCACCAAAATATTACAATTTCGACAATTGAGAGAAACGTACAAATATGGCATTTGCACAGAATTTACAATGATATATTTTACTGGTTGAAAAATTTTCTCGCTCACATGCTTCCTGTGGGTACATCAGGTTGTTTTGAAATCAAATTCTGTTCACACCTGCTGTAACCTAAACAGTTTTTGGATTGTGAAATCTTTGATGTTATACTACCTTGAACTAAAATTCTGACTACTGTAGTGGCCCGAATAAGAAGTGAGGACTGATATTTATTTGGCTTCTCCAGAGGGATCCCCCTGATATTCGGTTACGGACTGTTATTTATTTTTAACCCGGCCTCCGCCGCGTTTTGTTAGTTGGACCTAAGCAACTATTCGTTGAATTAAACGTTTATTTGTCGTGTGTCAGTAGCTGGAGCGATAATACAAGGTTATACTTAGAAATGTACTTTCAAAACTTAAGTGCGCTGTAAAGTTTCGAGCTACGTGGATAAACAGCAACCGTCACCGGTGCGGTAAACCTAAAACCGTTCCTTAAATTATTCAATCTTTAATTTAAATACAAAACATTGTTTACTAAATATTTTCAAAGCATTTCAGTGGAGTACAGCGACAAACAATCCGTTATGCTATTAAGCAAAACCGTTCTTAACCAATGTTGATTTTATTTTAAGGCAAAAACTGGCTGATTAATAGTATTTTAAAATATTTCAGCGACAAACAACGTCTGTTGCCGGGAAACCGCCAATCAAACGCATCAGCCCTTTACCGAACAAAGGCAAAACTAGCCGACAATCATCCTCAGATACTGGTATATCTTTGTTTTCGCTGACTCGGAGCTCATGCAGCAATCACACGTCGATTGGTCCATTTGCCAACAGTCTCAACCTTAAAACTCGGTCTCCAACCCCAGAGCCGCTCGCTGCGTTCAGTTCAATTAAATCATCAACGGACGATGAAGGCATTTACTCTGATCCTGAAGATTTCGTTAAATATCCACTTTTAAGTGTCTCAGTGCATAAAGATCATAAAATACCACAAAATCTAATTGATTCCAATTACGACCGCTATTCAAAGTCTGACGTGCGTCGAAATCATTTAGCAACTGAACCGAAATTGTTGTTCCAAGAAAATATTAACGGCAACATGCCATCTGCAGAGTCACAGCCTACCTGGAAGGCACTAGGCAGTCCAGGTTCGTTACGCAACGGCGCCCAATTTCAATCTGGTCCTTTACCTCAGCCTGACGAAACGTTTACATCGGCTGATCAGCCAATTCAGGGGCTGTCAAGAACACAGGAGCGTGATCAGTACAACGGAAATCCTTTAGAATACTGGCGATCGCTGCAACGAAAACAAAACGCTAAGAATGCATCTAGAGCACACAGTACGTTAGAGACATCAAACCGTTATTCTGCAAGTTCTGCGTGTTTGCCAAACGCCAGACAAGAACAACAATTAAACAACGATGGCTTCTTGTCTAACAAATACAACAAATTGCAGGTGAATGATCAAAACGGTGGCCGAGCGTGTGCTAAAATTGTATCCAGTGACAAATTAATTCAACCAATCCCAGTTCGTCAATCGCTGCCGGGTTCATATGGTCAACACAACATTCAACCAATGACAAACACGCATTCGCCTCAGCTTCAAGATCATTTGACACCTAGTCCGGCCAATCAAATTCGTTCTTGCTCTGCGTCTGCATTTCAAACACCGCCAGCAGTCCGGCGGCGTTTCAATAATTCCACTGAAGCCGATTATTGCGAAAAACCGTCGTTCTACGAAGGAGAACAACAAAGTGATCCATGGGCACTCAGTACGACGGCCCCCAGCAGGGGAGATCCGCAAAGCGAAACCTGGGTAGCCAATCGGGCGGCCACCAACAGGCCTAGTAGTGTTGGATACGGATTTCGACGAATCAGAAGCGACAAAAATCACAATTCGGCAGCAAATGCGTCGCCACAAAATGATTCGTTAACTTTAGTTCAAGATTGCGAATTTAGCACGATGGCCAGCATGGCATACAATTCTGGTTTGGGTGATAATTGGCAAAGAAGTTCGTCTCAAGAACCGAACACCCATCATAAGGTGTTTTCTAATCAGATGACAAACTTTGAACGCGTCAGTCAAAATAGAGACTCGACAAACGCTACGTTTGGTTCCCTAAAACGTCAACTTGTTCCACAGAAGTCCAATGGCGCTCGACTTAGTGTGAATTTTAATCCAATGAATCAAAATCAGGTATTAGATAAATTGGATTCTAAACGTATCCTTGTGCGCTTACCCCAGAGTTTTCCAAATATTCAGATAAGCTTACGATTTAGTCTAAGCTTACGCAATTTTGATATGCGTAACAGTAGTATAAGCGTATTCCTAAGCCTAAAGCCTAAGCCGAAGTTTCAGCGTAAACCTATAACTAAGCCTTGGCCTAAGCCTAAGCCCAAGTTTCAGCGTAAACCTATAACTAAGCCTTTGCCTAAGCCTAAGCCTAAGCCTAAACCTAAGCAAAAATTAGTTTAAAGCTTATGCATACTCTATTGCAGTATCGATGGAAAATGTACTCCCCTCAAAATATCATGAGTCTTTTGCATAACAAGATCGATCATTTGTTTAAATGTACAACATACTGAAGACATACAAAATCGCACAAATCCCTATTTAATATTGGGTGCCCAAGGGAATGCGCCAGTAGGATCAGGTTCACCCACACTGGAGTTTTGAAGCAATTTTGCATAATAGGGGCACATTAAGTTCAAATTGTATATTGTATTTAAACAAAGACTTGCACTGGATAAACTAAATGAATCGACTTCGCATACAATTTCCATGTAAATATGTTTCAAAAATTACACAATTTGCGATAAATCCCTAAACAAATTACTGCGACAAAACGGATGGAGCCTTGTGAACGACTCGCACAAGCTTGAAACGTTTGGTTCAAATACAACAGAAACTAGTGAAAGCGGGCTATTTAGAACCGACACGATAGGGCTGTTAAAAAATTATACAATGAAATTCTTTATTAAAAATGTCAAAATAAGAAATTAAGTTTGGCGAACAAAACGACCCATGTAAAGATCAGGGGACAGAACGTTTTTCTGTGAGACTAGAAAAGAGCAAGCTTAAGCTTTAGACCATTTTTTTCATTGGCTTAGGCTTAGGCTTAGGCTTAGGAATATTCTCAACTCTTTAAAAGTTTAAACTAACTCGATTTACGCTTAAGCTAATCCATTACTACTAACCATCTAGAATAACTAAACTAACGGGTAAGATTACGATTAAACTAATTTAAAATCTTACGTATTTTTAGTTTAAGCTAAACTTAGTGAACTCTTTGATACACATACGATCTGGGCTGCACTTGTTGCTTAATCTAAAAATAAGTTTACTTAAACTCGTGATAAACTTAAAAATATGCTAGTTTAAGTAAAACTTACAAATCTAGTTAAGTTAGTCTGACCAGCCATTTGAGTTTTATGTAAACTAATATTTAAGTTTAGTTAAGCTATAATTTAAAGTTTAAGTTTTTAGAGAGTGCTTAGGCTTAAACTTAGGTTTAGGCTTAGGCTAATGAATAAGCTTATAATACTGTTCCGCCCCTGTTCTTTACATTGACCAACAAAACTACTGAAAACGAAAGCAAAATGTTACTATGCTGTAGATTTATAGATCACAATGCTTGAAGCAAAAGAAAAATTGTTGCTCGAACGATTAGCTGCATCTGATGCGACTCAAAGGCAGCTGTGGAAACAGTTACAGTCGTTAATAACTGAAAATCATCATTATGAGCAACAGTGCAATCAAATCAAGGACGAAAGTGCACAGCTACGAAGCAAGGTATTACGACAGCTTTTAGACTTTTTATTTCACAAGGTTATTCGCCAATGTATAGAACAGGACCGCAACAGCAGTATAAGCATATTCCTAAGCCTAAGCCTAAGCGTATGGATGAACCTATTCCTAAGTCTAAGCCTAAGCCTAAGCCTAAGCAAAAAAATTTTCTAAACCTTAAACGGACTCTATTATAGCCCCTCCGGAAAACGATCCGCCCTGTTCTATACATAAGCCAGGTTATTGATGTAGTTTGTTAGACACATTCTGTGTAGAAAAGAATGTACCCGATACACGATGCGTTTTTACAGTTTCCACCTAAAAGTTAAATTTAGTTGTACCTATTCATACGATAGCGACTCTCCTTAAACAAGGGGAGGTCGGCAAAAACGCAACTCCCGGTGGTGCATTTTGTACCGTGCGGTACTCCAAGAGTTGCACACTCTTGTCATTATCCATTCTTGTGCTTACGGATTGTACATACTAGAGAAAACACTGGAGCATCTATTATGGTGTGCAATAAAATTAAATACTTTCTTCAAGATTCAGATGTAAAACTTGTAAGTATGCTGAGGCTTAAACTTAGGAAAAATGGCTGTACTACCGCTACGGCCATGTTCTATACATTGGCTCCTAATTTTATAATTTAACTTTTCCGATCTACGATCTCGAATCAACCGTTGCTGAATTGAAGAACGCTTTGACTAATTGCAATAGCGGCGCTGCGGGCGTGCGACCAGACTCACTCTGTGTTAATTGTCAACAAATTCAATATCAAAAAACGCAACCTACGCTTCGAAATGCGTTCAAAAGTGCAACCAGTAACCATCAACGTCAAAATCAGTATCATACTCGGAAAACAAATCAGGCATATCCTAGTACTAACGGGGACAAAAATGATTATGATTTTGTGACACGTGAACCTTCTGAACGGCAGCAGTATTCAATTTATCGAACGAAAATTGATTATTTATAACGAAATTGCGCTGTTATCAAGTTTAGTAGTCATCCCACTTTGAGCAATGCACAAAAGTGTTAGTGAATGCATAAAAATCTGTATGCAAGTTTTCTAATTATAGAACAGTCCCGATTTGTTCTGTGAAACTATTGTAAACAAAGTAATGCTGGAAAACTGCCTAAAATACGTATGTGAGTCATGCTAGCTTTAATTATATAGATAGATATTGAGTTATTGGTGCGAGCAAATTTTTGTTAAATGATTTTGTGATGTTTTCATGGGTTTTGCCCGAAAAAATGATCAAACGAAACATAGCTGGTTTTATACGATATTCAACAATACTTGTAGCTCATGTACAGACAAAACATATACGCTTGCCTGAGCATACCGCACTGTAAACAAATTTCAACTTAATATATACACTGCAAAAAATGGTGAGTCAAATTGACTCGAGTTAAATTCGGTTCCGCCAGAGTCAATACGACTCAGTGAGTTGAATTTGACTCTGGCGGTGTCGGATTTGACTAGTTTGTGTAGTCACGTAGAGCCTATTTTGCAGACAGACAATTAAACTCACCATTTTTTGTAGTTTACTTTAGTGAGCAGTTGCATTCTTTGTCGAGTTCAACGTTTGTGTCTATATTTTATTCAACTTATTTATAACTGTTTGCTCATAATTTGTTTACCACATCCTTTGTCATTTTTTACCACATCCTTTGTCATTTTAACATCGTAACAAGTATCCCTTTGCATTCACCGGTATATGTGCAAGAAGTGAATAATGCAAGGAAAAGTTCTGCATCTTCCACATTTTACCCATATTTGCAATAGCTTTCGGGGAAATGCTTAGCCAGGACCGCAGCAGCCACCCCCATACCCCGTTTGGGAGACCCTACCCCAACGACGGGCTCGATCCTAACTATTAATTGTAAACAAAAAATAGGTGTTAATATTCATTAGAATTTGAAAAATATTTTAATTATCACAATGGGCCCCCACTCTGAAACTTTGGGGGCCCAGCCTAGCCTGCCCCGGCACTGTGCTTACCTTTGCGTCAGATTAAGCTTTCAAGTTAATCGTAAATTTGAGGTTAAAGTGTGAACAAAAGCCAAAATTTCTTCCAAAAATCCATGCTACGCGCCCCTGCTTCCCTTGCTGCGAATGTTGTTATCCTCGTTGACGATCAACAACCGGTATTGCAAACACCAATCGGTTAATAAAAACAAAACGTCTGATCCGGTTCATGACAAACGCAAACACCACCATCACCGCTAAGTACTGTATCCACGCCCATTTAATGAGCTCCCAAAATCCAGTTTGGTATTCAATCGTTTGAACTGGGATATGAACGTTTAGCCGAAGATGAAAATCTGTCCCGGGTGGACCAGGTTGCCAAGTGACCACTTCACGATGCAAACCAAGCGACACGTTACGTTCGTGATTAATTGCCAACAAATCTTCAACGCTTGTCAACGATTGCTGAATAAAGTTTTCCGGTACAATTGGCGCGTCAAGCCGTCGGTCGAATCCGCGCCATTGTAACGGAGCGCGTTGCTGCAGATGAATATCGCCAATCGTATTCAGCCGGGTCGCGGATCGCAGTGGTGTGGACTGCTTGTATGCGAGCATCGTTTGAGCTCGAAATCTAGACTGAAGTTCGAGTTCCAAGCTGAAAAATGTTAAAAATTGAACAATACTAACTGATTCGTTTGAAAATTTCAGTGGTAATCGGACGTTGAATTCAATTTGGTCCGTTAAACCATCTCGATTTTTGTCTCGGGTATTAGAGCTCACGGTGGCGACTCGCAGGTGGGCAGATTCAGCTTGATTGATGCCAGCAAACGTTGACCAAACAAAATATGACGCTGGAAGTACGGCTGACTGCGCGACGAATATAAAATCACCATTCCAAAGCAGCTTAGGTTGTTCTTTGTAATAGTTTGTTTTTATCCAAAATCCTTGACTTCGATAAGCGACCAGTAACGGCAGTACGATAGTTAGCGCAAGCGAAACAACTTGGAATACAGTTGGTTTTGACCAAATTGACGCTCTGTACCGAGCGTACAGCGGGTGCGAAAATACTTCGTAGAATTTAGTCATTGCTTTTACTGAGTATATCACTGAAACTAAAACATTCACAATTTTTTGTATGTTATTTTAAATTTTAAGTCCTTCGCTCGTATTCTCAAACTTGTGTAGCATCTGTCACCAATTTTGTAACAGGTCTTGTATTAACTTTCTAATTATTTAATGGCAAGCTTCGAAAACCAGCATATTGTTCAGAGTTGATTTGCCCATGTTCTGTGCAAATTTCGACATCTACAACTGCAAGAGACCGTGAATGTGAAAACCTATCACTAACTGGTGATTTTGTAAACCATTCAAAAAAAATTTAGGTTTAAACCACTAACTGCTGGCCCAACGTTTAGGTACAACGAAGAATGCACCAGTTTTTTTTGGCTAAGCAAGACAAATTTCATTTGTCGAACATTTCGTGTACAATGTACATACAGTTGTAAATCCAAGATTTCAAATTGCTATGTGTCAAACACAAAATGAACACCATTTTTGCTTTGGTATAGAAATTTGGCTAGTTTGCCTGACAAAATAATTTTTGTTCCCGCAATATAGAAGAGTCTAGACCCCGCAAACATCTTATCTTACTACGCCCCAAACCATACCTTGAATAGATAATTTATTTTTGACAAACTGAAATCTTCTCAAATTGAACACAAAAAGCGTACAAATGTTAATATACTTTGACGCATAGCAACTGGTTACTAGGCAACCAATCAGCATGATATATCTTAAAAGGCGATAGTTGTATTTGGTTCTGGCTAAGCTGGCAGGTTGCGCTTGCATATATCACAGGTTATAAATATTTGTTTCGTCATATTATCTTGGGTATATTGAACGAGGGTGTATACGCGTGATTCAAGCCTAATGGAAGGTCAGACACCATGCTAAACCTATCAAACGTTAGCATATAGTGAAGGATGATGTTTAGCCGGTCGTTGGATTGGAAACAATCATTGGCAAAACATTTACATTAACGGTAGAACTTCTGAATGGGACGTTCTGTGAGCTCATTATACATCCGGAAACAATTTATATACACAAAACAAATTGTATTATGTTTAACATATATTGTCGGAGATTTAAGACAATTATGTCTCATAAACAATCCAGACATTACATGTCTTGAATTCCAGAGTTTTTTATTTGTGGAGTTTTTTAGGCATATGGGTCTGAAAATTTCCAGGGTTGAAAGCCTGAAATTTAATACTAGGTTTGATGAACTTTTAAATCAATTACATCTGAAATATAAGACAAATATGTCTGAAGTATAGACAAAATTTTGAGAGAAACCGTAATTTTACACATTAAACTATGGTTGACAGGAGCGTGTGCTCAATCCGAAATATCTTTAAAATTCTATTATACACCCGTTAGATCATATACTGAACAACTGGTTTATATACATTAAAATCAGAACTTCAGTCTTGAACGTATTAAAGACAACCATTTTATGGAAGATTGAAATTTATATCTTATAAATTGAGAATAGCAATTTCCTGAATATAAGATGTTTTAAGATGTTTATGTTTTAACCATTTCACACACGAATTTCTGATCTGCTTAAGACAATTAATGTCTATTATAACCGAAAATTTAATAAAGTAAAGAGTGTGGAAATTTCAAGACAATTTTTTTGTGTGCATACAGCTATGTGTACAGATTTGAGATTCGTTTGCATTGTTGCTGACATAGCGCTTCTAACTTTAGCAGCTGAAAGTGATAATTATAATATACTTGTGGTTTCAAGTCAAATCGATTGTATTTTATACGTTGGTCAGTTGTGTATATAATTTTCACACCATCATTTTATATATAAATGAAGTTAAAAACGTTCACTTAAAGCTGAATTATTCTCATATATATAGCGGGTCACTTTAATTGTTACCATTCAATATTAACAATTTTCGCTGTCTAAGACAAACCCCAAACAACCCGTTGAGATCTGACTCTCCGACTGTCCCGGGGGCCAGAATCATCCCAAAATTAACAATGTCTACTACTGACACCGAAAGGCATTAATTCCATACCAGGCACCAAACAACGGCTAAATACAGCTTACATAAACTGATGTGGTTTCTGCAATAGGTTCATTATTATCTGTTTTTGCATCAATTTTGCACACAGACAAACACTTGGACTTGCGTGTGTGTGTGTACTGTGTGCAAAGATGTGTGTCATGAAACCTGAGTAACACAAATTTAACCACGAAATTACCTTTTTTATGCTTTGTCAATCGTAGTTTCGATCAAACGCATCCGCCCCAAAACCTGCCGAATCGTTCTCTTTTGTTCGTCTGTTCAGCAGCCTTTGGGGTCAACAAAATATGTTTATTTTTGAAATTTTTAGACAGACGAAAAACGCGTAATTCAACTGGATTTTGAATATCCTGTCGAATCGTAGAGATAAAAATATTTCGTTGGCTACGCTCACTTGTAAAATCGTTTAAATGACACCCTTCAGAAACAACATCCTGTGCTATGACACTGGTTGCGTTGTGAATTTTAAATCGAAAAATCATAGTACACACGACGCAGTGGTTTTGTTGGCGTGACATTTTAAACCGATTTTAATAGTAAAAACGTCTTGTAATCCAACCGACTATCGCGTTCGACGGTACTCTCTCTCACACACGGATAGTTTTTGAGGTTGAAACACGTTCGTTAAAATCTATAGCAAAACGTTAATTTTGAATATTTGAAATAAGTTTCCATCTTTCATTTAACTCGTTTTTAAGTTTTAGTTAAGTCATTATGACATAACTGTACTAAAGTACAAACTCTATGTTCACTGACGTGATTGAAGCTGTCACGTGCAAAAATTTGCCTATATGAGGAATTTATTTAAGCGTATAAGCATATTTTGAATATATTGAAAAAACATTTTGCACTCGTGTTTGCTCGAGCTACGCTATTCAGCTATTACGCGAAAAACACTTTAGTGAGCGTGATCCATGTAAAAATAGGAGCGGAACGTTTTCCTTTGGGATTAGAATGGAATATGCTTCAGCTTTAGACTATTTTTTTGCTTGGTTTACGGTTAGGCTTAGGCTTAAGTTTAGGCTTTGGAATAAGCTTAAAATACTGTTCCACCACTGTTCTTTACATTGGCCGACAGCGTTGAAATGAGCAATTTTAAATCGGAAACTTTTCACATGACAGGAATGTTGGGCGAGATAGAGAGTAGTTAACGATGCGACAACCTAAACTATTTGTTAAAACCAATAAATTATTGCTTCGAACTCTTAACCCCTTCTCACATTAAGTTGCCTGTAGGCACCTCAGCGCAGTGTATATACGTTAAATAGTATATATCGCACAGCCCCCTGGGGCTCGAGCGTCAAGCTCCTATAGCTGAGTGGTGATGGTATACGCCTCCCACTCCAGTCACTGGAGTTCGAATCTTAGCATAAAAGTAGGTCTCAGGAGAAATAGAAAATATTCATGTGAGAAAGAGTTAAGCGAAAAATTTTCAGTTTACTATCCATAACCCCTTCTCACATTGAGTTGCCTGTAGGCAACTCAGCGCAGTGTATATACGTTAAATAGTATATATCGCACCGTGTTTAACAATTGCAACACGTATACATAGTACTCAATCACCACAAGACGTGAGAGCCCCCTCGCGCTCGAGCGTCAACCTCCTATAGCTGAGTGGTGATGGTATACGCCTCCCACTCCAGTCACTGTAGTTCGAATCTTAGCATAAAAGTAGGTCTCATGAGGAATAGAAAATATTCATGTGAGAAAGGGTTAATCTTCTTCACAGGTTTTCTAGCTAAACAGCCGATTTGTATACTAATTTACGGCATTCATTGACGGCATCTGTTTAATTGGTTAGTGCGTAGATTTCGAAATTAATGTTCTTGTAAGATGTGGCACAATTCAAAGCATTGTCTCCCACAGTAAGCCCCAGTTTTCCATATATTTTCACTACTAAAATGTAATATCTTGCTCAAAAGCGTGTTTGATTTCAACATCATGACGAAAAGTTGATAATAGCGCAGTATCTAAACTGCATTCGTATCTTGGTCAGGGTGTAGCTTGGCGGGTTTCCATATAAAACTTTTTCCATCCTGAGTTTTGGTCAGGATTGTAGGAATTTCATTGATAACGAAGGAAACAACTCGCTGTAATATTTCGGCCAATGTTACTTTAAGGGACGTAACAGTAGATTAAGCGTATTAACAATCCTAAGCCTAAGCCTAAAGCAGGAAAATGTAATCTAGACTCTAAACCTACTGTTTTATAGACCCACCAGAAACCTAGACGCCCCTTAAAGTAACACGGGCCAATATTTTTAAAGAATGTAAACCCTTTTCCAAAATCCAGGCTAAATCTCTGTTTGCTGAACATCAAATGTATCGTGCTCTCACTGTTGAAGCGTAATCATCAAAGCCTGCACTCCTAAAGTACTTAAAATGTTTAACAGAGTCGTCGAATCTTGTCGTAAACATCTGTTAAAAATATTTTAATTGGACTGAAACTTCGTTTTAAAATAACGGCTTCAAGCAAATTTATTCGTTTTATAAAATATAAAAGGGTGTATGTATCTGTATTTTGTCTTACTTAATTCATAGATTTGTATGGGTCCGGTGGAGTGCATCGATTCCTGGGACCCAGATCCAGTGCCGCGGGCGTAACCACGATTTGAAGAATGGCCAAGACAATGGTTTTGAACTAAATATATGTTGAGTTCACAACCACAGTGGCGAACCGAGAAATTTCGGTCGATTGAAATTCGTAAAACTCAGCAGCACAAAATGCCTCCGTTGTGATAACCCTTAAAAGTCACTCGTCCAGCTATGGCATCCCTTGTTTCAACGTCACAAGACTTTGAGTGAATTTATCAGAGAAAAAGAAATCAATGTTTAATTTTTTCTTAAATGTCGTCTGTTTCCGTATCCGTAATTTCGATCACTGACCGTTTCCGTTTTGATTATTTTTACTACCAATTTTATACCCTGGTATTATTGCATTCGAATATTTAAAGGTCTAGTTTCATCCTTATAAGCCATCGTATAATAACATATTATACCATACGTTATTATGCTATAAGAATAACAATAATAATGCCAACCTAATTAAATATGTCATTATGAGGTTTAGATTATAATGCTTACAAATGAGTTCTAGATAGCATTTTTAGTGGAGATTTTTTATGATTAGCCGTCCAGCCGACAGCCTTACAGATATAAATTTTAAACGGACATACAGTACTACGCGACTGAAGAAGGAAGGTTAACTTAAAGTTAGTGTTGTTGCCTACAAGTGACATTCGTAAAGATAAATATCGACACTTCGAAATCTATGGCATATTACAGTAAACAAAAGAAAATTCGGGAAGCCAAATCTAATACGTTCACTTCTAAATCGCTTCACGGGCGTATTTCGATCACAAAATAATGATTATAGGCCGTTATACAGTAGTAAAAGCACATTCCTATTCCTGTTAAGCCTAAATCTAATCGTCATCTTAAGTGTAAGATTGAGCTTACGGTCTTGCAGAAAAACGTTTCGTCTCTGATATTTAGATGTGAAATAAGATCATAATTCATATTTTCATATTTTAGCAGTTTGCACAAAATATTAATTATTCATTCGCAGGTCACGCGTAGCCACATCGAAAATTTATTGTTGCGAAAATTTATCGCTAAAGATACAGAATCATTCAAATGGCTTAGCGTGACCGCTTATTTGTCACTGAAAATGTTTGGTTTGCTTCAGTGGCATCGTCAGCAACCTATTCACATTTCTTTACTTGGTCACATTAATAGCTGACAAGGTGATATGCTGTGACTATCAGTAGTACACACAAAAAAGTATTTCTGAATTTATTCAGAAACGTATTTTCTGTGGCAAATCTGAAAAGTTTTTCTGATATTTAAGACAATTTTTTAAAAATAACTGGAAAACGTTTATTTTCAGACTTTATTTCAAAACTTTTTTGAAAAAATTCCTGTTATAACAGAAACATTTTTCAAGTGCACCTTGCTAATTATATTTCTTAAATGTAAGAAATTTTTTCTTAAATATCAGAAATATTATTTTGAGTGTAGGAATCGCAAGTTAAGCCGTAATAACCATATGAAGCCTTTCACCGGAAATTTTCTACGAATGACGTGGGGCTCGGAACCATAACGTACGGATTCTAACCAGCAGTAATAGGAATGCTTAAGTCACTATTACAATAGCAGGTGATGTTAAATTTGATGGGTTCGTCAGGAAGGTATGTGAAACCCAGTGTTAATAATGTGATTTTACTAAAAAAATTCTAGGTATCTAGAAAAACTTAAACTCTACTCAATAAATTTTGATTCTGTCAAATAGCCAGCTCAACGAGTTGAAGAGGTAAGTTAAAAATCCAAGAGCATACAGGAATTTCATACCTTGAGCTTACAAGCAGACTAAATGCTTTTCTACACGGAGGCAAAATTTTTTGAGTTTAGTACCGTTTTTCCACGGAACTCTCGTTTGGCTATTTTTTGCTTAGGATTAGACCTATGGCTGAATTCCGTTAAAACTTAATCCTAAACACTGAGAAGGTTTAGGCAGCGGTGTCTGTTAGAGTTGCATACCCCCAAATCCAGATTCGGAGCCTTTCAGACTACTAGACCTGAACAAGAGAGGCCCATGTTATATTTAGGGCCGTCCAGGTTTCTGGTGGGTCTATAAAAGAGCAGGTTTAGATTCTAGATTGCTTATTTTTTCGTAGGCTAAGGTTTAGGTTTAGGCGTACCAATAAATGTACAAATTGACAGTTAGTACAAGTAACAATGAAAAATTGACCAATATTCGTTATTAAATATTTTAATCGGAACCCGGAGCAGCTTTTTACTTAGGTTTTTTATTCTTAGGATTAGACTTAGGCTAAGGAATATGCTTACTGTTGAAATTCACCACTTCCAACCGGAAACGGATTGTTTTTCCAAAGCATGCATTCTTGTGTCAAATTGGCTTGCTTTGATTTCCCGTATGTTGGTCGCAACATTTTGCTCATCTCACTCAATTTAATTACGGTAAGTGGTACGTCGCTATTCTTGGACCAATGGAAATTGTGTTTTCAAATTCCCATAATATCTCAATGTAATGGTAATGTTTTCGCATTTGACTTCAGTCTCAGCAACAGAGAATTGAAAATTTTACTCCGGTCAAATATTTATGATCGTGGCTGTGTGAAATGTGTATCAAATACGATGGTTGTTCTGACTCAAAATAGGCGTTTAATGCAAAGATCTGCCAGCTGCTGAGTGCAAGCTCATTTTATTGTCTGTGACATCCAAAATATATATCATAAATGTACCTAAAATATGTTCAAAATATGGCTAATGTAAAGAGCACTTGCGGAACAGTATTATAAGCGTATTCCTAAGACTACGCCTAAGCCTAAGTCTAAGGGTAAGAATGAGCATATTCCTAAGCCTAAGCCTAAGCCTAAGCCTAAGCTTAAGCCAGGCAAAAATTAAACCTTAAGCTTATTCTATTTTTGTCCCACAAAAAAACGTTGCACCCCTGATCTTTACATGGGCCCAAAACATGAACATGGCTATTCAGGTTTGCGCTAGTTGAATATCTGCCTAGCACGGTACCACCGAAGGTGTGCCTCTGGCTCCGTCTCAGGCACAGAATTGAAATCCAGTTCCGGCGCCTGTGGAACTTTTGCCGGAGATTCTAGTTTATCCATTTGAGTGTGGTTAATTTGCTGGTCAGTATACACGTCCATAAGCTGAATATCCGATTTGTTAAGCATACTTTAACAAACAGCCCCTCAAAGTGGCACTGGAGACAGCGATAAAACATACCACGGAATTCTTTGAAACACTTTATTTTTTCCGTCGTTAAAACTATACCATTTAGAACGTACGATGAACAATAAACTCAACGCTTTACGGTTTACGCAACAAATTACGCAATTGACAATCATCAAGATTGAAGTTTAACCAAAAGGCATACACGTAAAATTATAAACGAATCTTGAACATACTCTTCAACATGAGGAATCGTCAGGTTTAGGCTTTGGTTTAAGTACTAGAAGATGAAATGGTGAAGCAGTCCTTTGGTTGTACCCGGAGCAGGCCCGTAGCCAGGTCACCTTAGTAACGGGCTAAACAGATTTCAGCAGGGGCATACAAGGGTTTTCGATGACTTACAGGCAAGGTTGAAAATTTTCTAAGAGGAAAATATTTTTTCATGAGGGGGCTGAGCGCCCCGTTGGCTCCCCTCGGCTACGGGCCAGATCCGGTGTCGGCGATATCAACACGTGCGCTGCTTATCCGTTGTTTACACCTCAGACCAGTGGGAATTTATTCATGCGGACTACTGGTTTGGTCATTAAAACACAGCAGGACTCGTGTGTAATAGCATTCGATCTATATTGTTTCTGCACAATACACACCCGCAGTGCTTTCTTTAATTTCATTGCAGTTTCGTTGTGGTTTGTTGCGTTAAATTCTTACCAATTTGTGATTTTCTGGTTTAATTCAACCATTTGAATGCGGCCTTGAGATAAGTTAGCTTGTATTTATACTTATGGCTACCACTTCAGGACCGTGAACCCTCAACCAATATCTGACCTCGTAGGCATACAGCCAGCTCAACATGCTAGTGTTACTTTGAGCACGGCCGGAGCAGCCACGTCCCATACCTCCCATTTGGGGGGCCCACCCTAACTGGTTGAAACAAAAACCGCTTAAGTTTTAAAACGCGTCTGGTTTCTGGCTCGCTTCGCTAGCGAGTTTGGTCCACTCACCCTGGAATTCGGGGAGAGCTCCCACTCCTGCGTGCTCCGGCACTGACTTTGAGTACCAAACAACACTGCGATCTTTTTAATTTCTTCTCAGATTTTAGTTGATATTTTAGGAAACTATTTGCCCAATAGTGCATGCGGCCCATGTATAGAACAGGACCGGAACGCAGTAGTAAAAGCATATTTCTAAACCTAAGCCTAATCGTTAAGAATGAACCTATGCCTAAGCCTTAGCACGAAGTTAGTCTAAAGCATAGGCTTACTCTATTATAGTCCCGCAGGAAAACGTTTCGGCTTCTGTAGTTCTATACAAAGGCCGTGCTTGCTATCCGGTCAATAGTTGAACAAGTTTTAGTATAGAGAAATGCTGTTATCTACAAAACTTACAAGCATGGCTAAAACTATTCAAGGGGGCAAGATTTTACTACGAGGTCTGGCGGCTGAGTCGTATCAGGCTTTTTTTCTAGCTGACCCTATTCTGTGTCGGTCGATTGAGGATGAGAAAATGTTGCGGCTTAAAAATTTAGTTTATATTCGTACTAATTTTTAAATCTACGTCAAGATCATTATTATATTTCAATTTTGTAGTGTGGCGAATTTTCAATTTGCATATTACGATGTCGTTCGTTGGTGGTAAGTATTTATTTCATTTCAAGGAATGGCTGTTGGGCTTGTAAAAATGAACGGGTCAATTTTTCAAAAATGGACGCTTGTTTATGTTTTGTTTTGATGGGCATCACTGATGGTTTACTTCGGTTCCGACTCCCGGTTGAATGTTTGCTGGAAATTGGGCCGATATATAGAACAGGGGCGGGACAGACTGTCATGGAAATCGTTACTTTTAGGGCCGTAACAGTATATTAACCGTATTCCTAAGCCTAAGCCTAGCGCTGAAAAAGCGTAGCCCTAAGCCTAAGCCTAAGCCTAAGCAAAAAATGCAGTCTAGAATGTAAGCCTACTCTTTTACAGACCCACCAGAAACCTGAACGGCACTGAAAGTATTAACATGGGCCAATGTTTGATTGCTGAGCAATTTAATTTCGTCGAGTAAAATGCTTCTTAATTAAAAGCCATAGTTTCGCGTTTGCACGGTGGAAGGTGCCGCGAGGTAATGGCGCGCGGTCAGCGGGCGGATACTGGCCGTGCCGGGGATATTTTTTATATTTCGTATTAAAAAAAGAATATAACATTTCAGGATTGAAAGATACGCTAAAAATTGATCAAATGGCATCTGGCGTTACATCGACTTTGAGTTCGGCGAAAGAATTTATTGCCGAAAAGCAACAAAACGTTTCAGAATCGACTGCGTTCAAATCGATCAAAGAGAAAGTTGGAAATATCGCTCCTCCAGTTCAGTTGACCACGTATTTGAGTAAGAAATGCTTTGTTTACAAAAATTAATTACACGGCTGTTAATTGAAAAACCTATAACTGTGACACCAGTATAACAAATCCGAATGTGTCGACAAGAATGGTTTACTATTAACAAACCGACCCGTAGCCAGCTCACCTTGCTAGGGGGGCTAAACACTTTTCAGGAGGGGCATTCAAGGGTTTTCAATGATTTACAAGCAAGGTTGAAAATTCTCTAGGGGGGCCAAAATTTTTCCAGGGGTGGCTGAGCTGTGATGTAAATCACTCAACTCAATATCCTTTTACTTCTTGGCATAATACACGAAATGGTTAACATGAAAAATTTTGCCAACAGTCTGAAGAAAAACTGAACCAACCAGATTTACATGAAAACTGTTTCAAAAAAAATCTTCGTTTACTGGCAAACAGCAAAATATAAATGAGAATGAGACTTTTCCTACGCATAAACATCAGGGATTATACGGATAGTAAAATAACAGAAACAGGATATTCCTTCAAAAAGAATATGTATTCAATAGTGGATCCAGGGGGGAGGGCATACGCCCCTCATCAGAATTGTTTTGTGTTAAAATGGTAAGGTCCCTTCGCCCTCAGAAAATGTTTTGGTGATGAAACCATAAAATCCTTACCTTACAATTTTTGCGTTTCATAACATTTGCCAGCACACCCTGCCCGTCACAAATTTTTGGATCCACCTCTGTATATATTTCAATATTCTGCAATTACAGTTTTAGGTATGCGGTCCATGTATACAACAGGGCCGGAACAGTAGTATAAACATATTCCTAAGCCTAAACCTAAGCCTTAGCTTAAGCAAAAAAATTAGTCTAAACCTTAAACTGACTCTATTATAGCTCCTCCGGAAAACGATCCGGCCCTGTTCTACACATGGGCCAGGTATGCAAACAATTTCCTTGACTTTTAAAATTTCATAAAAATGTAGATAACTGGATACATGCAAATTTTTCAAGTTTCGGGATGAATTCGAGAATTTTGTTCTTAATTGAAATCGAAAAACTGCCGCATACGTGTATTGAAAACCCAAACAATAGCATTTCGCCTGTTTCCATAACGGAAACGAAGACTTTTGTTGACCGGAAACGGATATTCGGTTCGACTCTGATATACGAATAACGGTTTTAAACAAACGGTTTGAAATTATCCTTTTGTATGTGAGTTTTTCTGGGGGGGGGGCATATCGCAACATAGCACGCAAGCGGGATCAGAGGTGTCTGGGGCCTCAGTTCACACCTCAAGACAAATATATATGGGGCCCACCAATACTTAAGTTATGCAATTGAAATTAAATTATTGAATGCAAAAAAGTCGTGGGTTCTCGCTTACTTTGGTCACGAAGTTTTTTAAACTACCCTAGCCTCGTGTTTGACTTCCGGTTTTTCACCCGACCGGTCCAGCCCCCAAAACTTTGATCGCCATTCGCTTCTGGGGTTAACAGCTGCCCCCTGTAATTGACACACCCTAGAAGAATATCATTCTCGCGTCCCTGCAATAAGGTAGTTTTGCCGTTATAAAATAATGGATTCGCCGGACCCGTAAAGCCAGAAGGCCCGGAGCGCTCCGGTCCTTCCTAGAAAAATTGTAGCCACCTTAGACAATTTTCAACCTTAAGTAATCGAAAACTTTGTATGTCGCTCCTGAAAATTTTTTAGCCCCCCATAGCAAAAATGAGCTTGCTGCTGGCCTGACATTCGGGCAGCAGTATTTGAGTTAATAAATATTCACAGTAGAACCAAAAATGTACTGAAAAGCCTGAGATATAAATGAGAAACTTTGAACGATTGTAAAAAAAGTTATATTTGACTCGAAACTTGCGAAATATTTTTTTTGGATTATAAATTATTCAATAGCTTTACAAACAGCTCTATTGTAGAGTTATAGTGCACAGTAAAGCATGAAAGTCTTGTTGAAAACGTTCATTTCAGTATTGCGATTGCAAATTGAAGTTGTTTTTCTTTAAAACGATATTTTATAACTAAAATTATCACTAGAAATTTGTTGACGCATTTGTCAATAATATTGTTGCTATGCTTTAATTTTACAGTTGCGAGTTTTTCAGCTTTGGCGTAAATCGCAATATAATAATTTTTGATGGGAAGTATATATCTGAAATAGGAAACTGTCAACTGAAGTAATTCTTCTTCCATACATACAGCACGACACAATAGTATTAGGGTTACGCTATACTTTTGTTGACGTCCGGCGCCGGCCGTCACCGTGCGTCACCCATATGGCGCCATCCGTCACAGTGTGTGACCCGTAATGGCGCCGTCCGTCACCGTGTGGTATCGTACGCAAATAACTCACGTACCATAATTTATGGTACGAACAATGACGGACAGCGTCGTACGGATGACGCACGGCGCCAGGATTGCGCTAAAAATCGATGTCCGGCGCAGTCAGTCACTGTGTGTCATCCGTACGGCGCCGTTTGTCACCGTCCGTCACCCATCAGGCGCCGTCCGTCACCGTTCATCACCCGTACGGCGCCTTCCGTCACTGTGCGTCACTCGTACGGCGCCGTCCGTCACCGTTAGTACCATACTTTATCGTACGTGAGTTATTTTCGTACGATATCGCAAGGTGACGGACGGCGCCGACGGACGGTGACGGACGGCGCCGACGGACAGTGACGGACGGCGCCGACGGACGGTGACGGACGGCGCCGACGGACGGTGACGGACGGCGCCGACGGATGGTGACGGACGGCGCCGACGGATGGTGACTGACGGCGCCGACGGACGGTGACGGACGGCGCCGACGGACGGTGACGGACGGCGCCGACGGACGGTGACGGACGGCGCCGACGGACGGTGACGGACGGCGCCGGACGTTAACAAAAGTATAGCGCAGCCCTTAGTCTTATATTTTTACCTTTGCCACATGTTTTGCTTACAGATTTCCGTTTGCTTCTATGTTTGAAAATAGAACCTGGCTAAACTGTATATACGTCCTGGCAAGTTTCACTCTCTCAGATTGAAGTTTTGAAAGTTTACATTTCCATGTATACTGAACTTGCGACAGTGCATTTATTATTGGGAGGATTTCCAATGGCGTGTGTCGGTATATACATATGTCAGCGATAAGGGTATGTAGAAGCAAAAGACTGCTATACATATGCAACATATGTGGCAGCCAAAGTCGTAATTAATCAGTACAATTCCAAATTGGACTAGTCCAAAGCGTAATTACAACTTGCGTTAGCTCAAGGCGGAATGGTGTCTGATAAAACTGTGCGTTGTCTGATTGGTACTTGATAGTCGTAATCCGGCATTATTTCACTTAGCTTAGTATTAAGAGTATTCGCGTCAGCTAATCGTATTTGAGTATGGCATTAAGGTAGTAACCAATCACAATCGTGTACTAGCCCAAATCGTATTTTCTCCCTGGACTAACCCAATATAGAATTGAGCTAGCCCAATAGGATTATGGCCACCCAATTCGGAATTGGGTTAACGTACGGTTTGGGCTCCGACACATATACTAGAATATAAAGTTCTTACATTCGACCCCGCTGTGCGATCGCAACATGCTTAGCTCCAGTGCAAGAGGTGGAAGCTTCGACTACCGGCGTGGTCCTAAACTTTCACTTTTAAAGAGGTTGGCCCCGTTGTACAGTTACCCTACGACAAGCTTTAAAATTATACTAGTACACGTAGTTGCACATATGTGAAACAGGACTAAGGCTTTTCTAACGTACATAAAAATCTGTTGTAACGCTGCCCAAAATACGCATGTGGGGCGTTCCAGCTTTAATATATAGATTTGGCATTGCGTTAGATTATGTTATACAGTATAGTGTGTACTGTAAATATACTGGTAGTTACATCGTTTATAAAGCTGTTTTACTGCGCTAACTAAAAATTAAAAACTTTATTTATTGTTTAATTGCTCCTATCAATCACATTTTGCATACCTAATGCTTTGTGAAAGTTATAAAAAATTGCAGTTGGAGGTTATTTTAAAAACGCTGTAGGTTCTGTAAAAATGAAGTTTTTGTTTCGGTTATTGTTTACATATCACAGTTTATACGATTTTTACTGAATAATCACAATTACAATTTGCTCTAGGGCCCGTAGTCTCAAATATGTGTAGCACCTATCACCAGTTGGTGACAGGTTTTGTAATATTTTAACCGGTGAATGCTTAAACTCAAAATTGAGCACATTTTTCGCATATTATTTGCTCTACTCACTCATGTACCAATTTAGAGCGCAACAGCTGCAATCGTTGGTAAAGTTCGAAACCTTTAGCTGATCATAGTTGCTATACACATTTGAGAATTTGATCCACGAAGTTCGCAACAAAACCTTGAATCAATTTTTAAGTGTATTGTGTCACTCAAAGTCGAATCTGCATATCGCGATTATTTGCATTTTAAGACATCTCTGAGCATATCCAAATACATGTGTACCTTCTATTGTCTTTTTTACCTCGGCAGCATTGAATGTGAATTTGAAGGCACGGGCAGTGGTGGATCTAAAATATACCGTTGGAAGAGGCCCCGCTATTTATAGAACGGTTAGAAACACTCGTAAGCGAGAAACCAAACACAATTTTAGTATTTAATATTTGCACCAAATTTTGATTTTTAGTTCCTGTTATTCATGTTAGTGGCGGCGTAGCCAAAGGGGGGCCAGGGGGGAGGGAATGAGCCCCCCTGGAAAAGTTTTGCCCCCGCCCCTAGAAAATTGTCAACCTTGCTTGTAAGTCATTGAAAAACCTTGAATACTCCTCCTGAAAAGGTTTTAGCCCCCTCTAGCAAGGTGAGCTGGTTTACTGGCCCGGTTAGAGGGCCTAGGCCTAGTGGCCTCTTGCATTACCCAGCGAGCACAAGATGGAACCAATTGTCATGGTAATGTCCACTCAGTGCTACCCGAGTGAACGCGCACGCAAACAAGTAATCAACGTTGAATCAGTAGTCAGTATGACACGCTGCTGGACAATTTCTTATACTTTGGTACAGGTTCCCAAAATATCATGTTTCAATCCAGAAATTTATGACGTAAGACTGCTTAATTCCTAAGCGTAAAACTTTTGCGTCAGTTCGATGGGATATTCGACTCCGAACTCGCTGGTAGACGCATGACACCCTAGCTTTGGTGGTCCTTTTGGCTTCGCTAGTGCAACCATCATTGGGAGCTATACAGTGGTGGCAACGGCCAGGCCCGTAGACAGCTCACCTTGCTAGGAGGGGACAAAATTTTTCCAGGAGGGCTGAGCCCCTCAGCCCCCCCCCTTGGCTACGGGCCCGGCAAGGGCGCGCCTCCCCTCGAATCCGCCATGACGTTTGGGTAAACAGTCAACACGCCTTTTCTAAATTTGTTATGCTTTGCTTCGGTCTCCGAAGCATTCCATACGTCAATCACAACCCCATTTTAGAAACTTACACTCCGTATCAGTTTTTTCGCCACGATGGTGTCGAACGCTGTTAAATATTCAGCTGTCCCCAGAGTAAACAACTGTCTCTCACAACAGCTCAAAACAGTGTATAAGCTGTTTTCGGTGGTGCTCTTTGTAAGTAAACACCACAGGGGGGGACGTTTTGAGAACAATAAAAAAACGAGACCGCTTGCGAAATAAACCAGAGCGTTTTAGCGTACGTGAAACGTGAATACAAACGTTGTTGCATAAGCAGTGATTGTTTTGGTTTTGAAGTTTACGTCTTTTCTTGTTGTTTTCTGTTGTTTTTTTGGCAGAAGTGCTTATGTGATCAGCTTTTTGTTTTACTTTTTTTATAAATTATTGTTTTTAGAGCATAAACAATGCCCCGGGCCGTGGCCGCGCGATAGCCAGGGGCGCTCAGACCTCGCTGGAAACAATTTGACCTCTCCCTGGAAAATTTTTGACCTTGCGTGTAAATCATTGAAAACCCTTGGAATGCCTCTCCTGCAGTGGCGGATCCAGGATCTCAAAATGGGGGGGCAAAATTTCACAGGTAATAAAATTATTTTTGACTCATACTGTAGTGACCCAAATAAAAGGGGGTCCCCATTTTGAGTCCAATTAAAAGGAGTCCGTATCCCTAATAAGAGTCCGTAAGCGGATAGAGTCCTTAAGCCCTTGTTAGAGTGCATAAAAATGACTCCAGGGCCACCAAATAAAGTTGAGTTCGAAACTTTAAAGCGTGCTTATACTATTGTGTATAAAAAGAGAAATAAACAGCGTAGAAGAACACTTGACACTATATAATTTTTGTCGAGATGCTGTTGGGAGGGGGGGGCACGGCCGGGGTGCCCTCCATGGATCCGCCATTGCTCTCCTGAAATATTTTTAGCTCCCTAACAAGGTGAGCTGGCTACAGGCCTGTAAGGCTGTCGCAATAAGTGTCAAAACCATAGTTTTCTGTTTGTAGTTAGCTCTTTAAATTACAGGGTTTTTTCCGTTTATCCCCATCTCGCGTTTCCCAAAATAGTTGGATTTTGAAAATTTTTTGGCTATTTGAGCTCATAACTCCCGTGCTCATTGTGCGCCCAAATTTGAATTTTTGAAAAATTCGATTTTTTTTAATTTGACAAATTATGTATCATTCGACGCGACGCAGCTTGCGGAGCTGAGTCGAATGGTGTTATATTTTCCGCAATCAAACGTTTGGCTAACGAGTTTGGCGCGCAGCCAACGGTTTGGGACGGCGCCCAACCAGTTATTTTAACATAACTCTAGCCAAACGTCTGGTTGCGGAAAATCAGCACCATTCGACTTCGCTTCGCTAGCTGTGTCAATTGATATACAATTTGTCAAATTTTTTGACAAAAAAATTGTTTCGGCCAGAAGAGGACCTGGGACCACAAAAATCGAATTTTTCAAAAATTTAAATTTAGCCGCACAGTGAGCAGATGAGGTCATGTGAAGCTCAAATATGCAAAAAATTTTCAAAATCCATCCGTTTTTGGGCAAACACCGACTCGGGCAGATAACCGAAAAGACCACAATTTTTAGTCCCGTAGCAGATTGAGCTGGCTTCAGGTCTTATTCCGTATTCGAGCTCATTTTGTATCTATGCTCGTGGCGTATATACTCACAGGCGTTACAGGTCTTCAGGAACAGCTCAGCTCCCAGTACAAAAGCATTGCTCCGTCAGGATGATATCTTTACCCCATTTGTAAGTCATGTGAATTTGCCGCAAGCTTTTCATAATAAAATTTTTTGCTCGCCTCCCCCCATCTCGTTAAAATAATTATTCTTTCGCGAAATACTCTACCCTTGCATCGACATCTTGCCGCTCACAAATGAACTTTCCAAGTCAACAAAAGTTTTGACGAAAAACATGACCAGCTTTCAGTAGACAAATGTCAGCTGCTGTTTTTTTGGCTCAAAAGAACTACGTGGCATTGGATCACCACCTGGGTTGACGACAGAGCCAAACCGCTGTTGCGAAGCCTTTTTACGGGTTTGTATAATTGAATTGAGGCCGGCCAGTTATTTTCGCCCATTTTGTATACATCAGGGGTTGATCGTTTGGCCGCTGGACCGCAATAGAACAAAACTTAAGCTGTAGACTATCTTTTGCTTAGGCTTATCGTTACGCTTAGGTTTAGCCTTATGAATATGCTTATATTACTGTTACGGCCCTGTGCTATACGGCGTTATTTTGCTGCTCGCAGTTTGTTTTTGTCGTTGGAAAAGTTAGAAACGTCTCATTTGAGTGAATGCTTTGCTGACTTGCCGACTAACTTGCCGACGAACATTCTATTTTTGTTGAGTTCGGTGCCCTGCTATTATTGCGTTTTGCTTTAGGCGCAGTAAACGCGGTTGGCATACATGTTAAACTGGTTATCAAATTTTTCGAAACATTTTTAACAAACGCGTCACACTGTAAACTATGTTGATTGTATTTAGACCCAACTGTAAAGGCACCATCTACTGAACGCACAATTTTGCTTTAATTTGATTGTTCGAAACCTGTTCATCACAGTTCATGTAGCAACTTTACACATGTCTATTGGCTACGTATAAGCATATCAAAAATCAAATCTATACCTGATAGCTTTCTGTCAATGAGTCAAAATTTAGCAAAATGTAGGCACTTAGTATACTTTTCTCTTGTAAGCATTAATCATGTTAACCAATAGCACAGGGGCTTCCCATTTTACAATGTGGAACCCTTATGACCAGGAGCGCAGCGAAGCCACTCTTGTATGGCGGCTAGAAATTAAACTGTTTTGGTAGGAAAATCGCAAGCATAGTTTTGGCTTGGAAACCTGGAAAAGTGAAAAATTCAGACGCCTGAATATTCCACAGGATGTGAATTTTCAATTTTTCTAGTTTTCAAAACCAAACTTATGCTTTTTTCTACCAAACCAGCGGAGTTCCTAGCGGTCGTAAAGGAGTGGCTGCGCTGCACTCCTGGTCATAAGTTTTACACCTTGGAAAACGTGAAACCCCTGTGCTATACATGGGCCATCATGTTTACTGGCGTTGTATATATTGTTCGCGTTAACAAATTGTGGCGCGATCAATCATCGCTTCTTGGAAAGCGTGAACATGCATGTCTAAATTACTGAATTGACCCCCCACTTTTCAGAATAGATTGGCGCCCATGGTTTAGGCAAGAGGTACTTGTGTACACAATTCACCTTCACACAATCAGGTAGACTTCAAAATTCCGACACGCTGGGTTGTCATATGTAGCACAACATTAATTGACTGGCTAAAAGTGGTCCAATTCAAATCATACGAGTCTTTCGGAGGGTATCAACTTGTTAGCGTACAATCCGAAGTTGACGTCCACGTATTCTAAAGACTGAAATCAATAGCGCACAAACTATAAGCACCAATACGACCAAAAGAGCTAAACCACACAGAGAAATATACATATACGTTTAGTATATTGGGTTTTGCACGCCCCGTTTCTGCGCAAATATATATAGAGATAGACTGAACCAGAAAATAAAGGCATACCATACCAGGCCACCATTTTGTTTGTAGGTATGTGCTTCACCAGAATATTGCGTACAAGCATGCAAAAGGGATTCGCAATGATGACCAATTTAATATTAAATTTTTGACCAAAATAATGTACAATTTTAACTTAAAATATTTATATATTCAAAAATTATTGAAAAAGTTCAAAAAAAATGGGTAATGGTACACTATTTTAAGGCATACCCGCGCGCACCATAGTTTCGTTTGTGAATAATAAAATGCGTGAGCTGCTGGCCACACCGCAGCAGCGACGGCTATTTGTGATCGAGACACAGTACTTGTGTGAAATAGATTCAAAAACCGTTTTTGTGTTTGATCTGTTGAATAAATTTTTTTGGGCTTGTTCGTTTTTGTAGACATAGTATAAGATTTCAACAATTGTTAGATGCGAATTAATTTTTTGAATTTGAAAGCTTCGACTTGGTTGCTCATTTTTAATATGCCATTATCAGAGACCTGTAGCCAGCTCACCTTACCAGGGGGGCTAAAAATTTTTCAGGAGGGGTATACAAGGGTTGTCGTTCATTTACAAGTATGGTTGAACATTTTCTACGGGGTGGGGGCGAAAATTTTATCACCTCCTTGGATACGGGCCCGTATTATCATCAATGATCAGTTGGTTTTTACACAATATCATATTTATGCCAGGTAACTATTTTTGTGAACGGTTTATGAACAACACCGTTGGTGTTTGTCTTCAAAAATACTTCAGTCAATTTTCCGCTTCAATGTGCTGCATTTCATCAGCCAGCTACATTGAAGCATTGTGTGCTGAAAATTTAATTTTTTTGCTTCATTGTCCATCAACCCGCAACCGGTGACTCCAATAGTTTCCTGGTGTACGCATGATATTGTGAAAGCGGCAAAATAAAGGCGTAATCATAATTAAAGTTCGATATTTAAATTTCTGTTTTTTTTGCCAACAATTTTCACAAGTTTCAGTTCATGCTTTAATTATGAAATAGCTTTAGCAGGGTTCGAACGGAATTCCGATCTCGGCTAAAATTCCGACAAAAATTTGGGTTCCGATTTAGATACTGTAAGTAAGCAAATTGCTTTTAGTCTCGTGTTTCGTACGCGTTAGTTTTAAGCTGACGGAAAACGAAAACCGACATCAATCGAAGTGAAATTAATACTAATCCGGCAAATTTAGCTTAATCTATCGTAAGGGTATATCTACGTCTGATTCTGTGTAGGCTTTTAGTTTATTATGCTATATCTGATGTACAAAACAAAGTTCTATTTTTTAAACTTTTGCGTCTATTAACATTATTATATGATAACATTTTCATAGGAAAGGTGGTTTTTAAAGTCAGGAATATAAGGTTTTGACGGTATCGGTTAAATATGGGCTTTCGCTGGTGGATTCAAGGTGTGCAAACACAGGTCATGTGAACTTAACAGGAATAGAAACCAAAAAGTTGTGTTCAGTTTTAGCAGTAATGTTGGCGTTTCGCGCAACTTCCGTCAGAAATTTGTGGATCCGCCGATATAGAGTTTAGTTAAAACCCTAACAAAGAATTAGTAATATCAAGAACGGATGATAAAATAAGAGTGATCAAATGGATACATGATGTGTACAAAAGAGTATACCCAGCGCACGTTGCGTTTTTCGCCGACCCCCTCCCCTTATTTAAATGGGGGTTGAAATTTACACAGAGTGAAAGAAAAACATAATATGCCATGCCAAAAAGTGCTCCGTATATAGTGGAAAAACTACAGAGTTATGTATCATGGGACATCGACCACCCTCAAAATAAGGGGGGTACAGTTAAAATGCAAGGTGTGAATGTACTTTTATGTGCCACGCGAAATCCGACTGTTGCATACTCTTCTCCGTGATCATCCACTCCTGGTAATACCAAAGCGGATGATAAAACAAGAGTGAACAAATGGATACATTATGTGTACAAAAGATTACACCCAGCGCACGTTGCGTTTTTGGCTTGCCCTTTTATTTAGGGGGGATTAAATTTGCACCGACGAAGGAAATCCATAGTATGCCTTTGAGGAAAAAGAGCTCCGTTTATATACTTAAAATACCAGGGGTATCACATCATGTGACATCGACCCCTCCAAATATTAAAGAGGGCACAGCAAAAACGCAGAGACCTGTGGTACGTTTTGTATCACGCCGAAATCCAACAATTGCACACTCTTGTCCCAGAGTGATCACGCACTCTTGGTAATATCAAGAGTGGATGATCACTCTTTATAACAAGAGTGTGCAACTGGGTACATTCTGTGTATTAAAGAATGTACCAGCACGCGTTGCATTTTTGTTCGACCCCCCATCAATCAGGGGGAGGTTTAAGCAAGAGATTAACAGTATGCTTCAGTACACCTACCACCCTTAAACAAGGGGAGGGGGTTACAATTTGCTCCTAGCATTACTACGATATAAAACTGCATACAGACCTCCCCCTAAACAAGGGGGGTAGGCCAAAAACGCAACGCGTGCCGGGTACATTCTTTAATACACAGAATGTACCCAGTTGCACACTCTTGTTATCAAGAGTGATCATCCACTCTTAGTAATATTAAAAGTCGATAAGGACCCTATACACAAAAGTATGCAAGGTGCCAATTACATTGTCGTAAAATAATGTTCCACCGAGAGTTGCGTTTTCGGCATACTTGTACTTGTTTACTTTTCCCCGAACTGTTGTTTCTTTAATAGGACAAAGTTCTCCCAGTGTTTACACATTTTTATTTTACATAACCTTAGGCTCTGGCTTAAGGATTAGCTTAGGCTCAGACATAGGCTTAGGTTCAATCTAAAGCTTTGACTTATTCTTTGGTTTAGGCTCAGATGCGTGAAATGGTTAAAAACTTCGTGTTTTGGAGGTAAACTAAATAAGTAGCGGTTTACTATTAAATTTTACTTTTGACGAGGATAGCTCTTGCTTTAATCGCACCATATACCTCTAACTGAGTATATATGCCTTGCTATCAGCAATTTTATTGTATTAATTGCACAAAAAATTGATGAACGGGAAAAAATTACCCCGACCCCTAGAAATGGATTGTGATAGGAGCAAAACGCAATGCGCGTTCTGGGTACATTCGTACTTACACAAAATGTACGTCAACAATTGCATGCTTTAGTGGAACACAAGGATTTGCTTACATCAATGATTCTTTTTCCGATGTTTTCGATGTTATCAACAGTTGGTGATAGGTTTTGTAACTTTTGAATAACTGAATGACAAGCTTTGAAATCAACGCATTTTGTCTCGCGTTTGAGTTGACACCTCGTTCGTGGGAAATTTTGAGATCCACAACAGCAGGAGTTTGTGAGTCAAAAAACCTATTAGTCCAACGGGTGATACGTGCTTTACGAATTTGAAAATATGGATCAGGGTTATAATTGAACTGATGGTTTTAAAGCGTTTTACATACTGTAAGGGTTGAAGCGTCGACGTCCGGCGCCATACCTCATCCATATCACAATTGCCGCATGGTACCGGAGGGCACTGCATGAATTTTAAGTAAAGGATTTTTTGGGTTGTCACGCCTTCCCACCCTTACTGTTGATAGATCAACCAACTATATTAGTGTCAAAGTATATAAATAATTCGAATGAGGCATAAATGTGTTTTTCTTCAAGTTTTTCGCCCATGTATAGAACAGGGCCGGAACAGTAGAATAAGCATATTTCTAAGCCTAAGCCTAAGCTAAGCAAAAAATTAGTCTAAAGCTTAAACTGACTCTATTATAGCCTCTCCGGATAACGATCCGGCCCTGTTCTATACATGGGCCGTTTAAGTAAAGCGTTTTTTTGCTTGCCACGCCGCCTTACCCTTACTGTTAACAGATCGACCTGTTACTTAATTGTCATAGTATATAAATAATTCGAATGAGGCTTTGTTTTTAGTGTTTTTAATGTTTTTATAGATATCTACTTAGCTCTATTGACGTTGACTTCCTACAGTGAAATGCATTAATTTGGCTTTCTTGCCAAAAACCAAACCTACTTCACAATATTTGAGTGGACAACATCTGTTTGTGAGTATAAATATGAGTTCGGAACAGTGGGATTACAGAATCTTTGGTAAGCAATACCAGTATGCAGCAGGTTATTGTAAATTATGCAAAGGTGGCTTATTTCCCTTGGTAGCCAAGGGATGGCATTGGCTTCCAGTGGAAAATTTTCATCATTGCTTGTAAATCATCGAAAACCCTTGTATGCAGTTATTGAAAAATGTTTAGCTACCTTATCAAGGTGGAATGGCTACCGGCCTGTATAGGTCCCTGATACGGGCCCGTAGCCAAGGGGGGCAGAGGGGCTCGACCCCTCTGAAAAAATTTTGCCCCCCCCCCCCTATAAAATTCTCAATCTTGCTTGTAACTCATTAAAAGCCCTTGAACGCCCCTCTTGAATAATTTTTAGCCCCCTAGCAAGGTGAGCTGGCTACGGGCCTACCATGATAATGCCATTATTTTAAACTTCAGTCTACATAATCTTAAATTAATGTTTTATGTTTAGACCGAATAAGCATAGAACGTTGCTAATTATTATCTTACTTCTTCAGTGTAAAATGCTCTGAACAGTGGTACATTAGAACAGTTTAAAATCGTAAAGGTGTTTTAGTCGAAATAGACAACTTGTTTTTTTCGGAATATATTCTGAAAGAAGAAGTTAAAGATTCAACCTAATCCTTTGTAAACTTGTGATTTTGTTTCACATAGACCCAGGATCCCATATATAGAACAGGGTCGGAACGTTTTCCTGCAGGGCTGTAATCGTGTCAAGTTAAGCTTTAGACTAACTTATTTTGCTTAGGCCTAGGCTCATCCTTACGCTTAGGCTTAAGCTTAGGCTTAGGGATATGCTTATACCACTTTTCCGGCCCTGTTCTGTATACATGGGCCCCGACCCAGGTAAGAGCTGTTGATGAATTTGTTTTTAAAATTGAAAAGCTGTTTTTATGTTTCAGGTCCAAGTACGTGGTCCAGATCATTCCCGAGTGCTGCCGGAAATCGTCAATCTCCAATCGATATCTTAGTTGCGGGTAAGTTCATGATCATAGACACTGCCGCAATAGTTTACTTATACGATATACAATAGCGAAAAAAACTCGCAAGCGAAGCGACCGAGAAGTCAAGTGCAATTCTAGTGCTAAATCTCATTTCTAAATTATGGTTTTGATTTTTGTTAAGGGATATGCGTAGGTCCTTCTTGTATCCGCACGTTAGTTACAGGTAAAAAAACTACGCTGGAATCACATTCCACAGACAACGGTTGTTTAAGACGAAATAACATGTGATCAGTTGTGACAGTGCCTTTTATTAAAACATTGCTAAACGCTTTGACGATGCCATGCTAAAACCGATACTTTCAAAGGCGGTTCTTGCCCCCAATTCCAAGGGATTTACTTTAAAATTACTCAGAAATAACACTAAATTGCTATTTTTAGTAAATTTGTTCAAATAACTGAACTGTTTGTTATTTTCAAACACACTATCACATTGTTAAAACTTGGAAGAAAGGTTTTAAATTATTGAAATTTTTGTCATATATTTTATCAATCTTTTGCTATATTTTAAGACTGTGTTTATGACGAAACGTTGCACAACGCAAAATTCACATTCAATTACAATCCGTCAGACTGTGTCAAAATTGTTAATTCTGGTGCGACGTGGCGTATTGATGCTTCGGACACTTCAACATCTTGTGAGTTTGGCTGAGTTTTTTGTCGTCACCTTTTTAGACCAATATATTGTTTAGCTTAGAAGCATTATTTTAAAGAATTACTTTTGCTGTTAAATAGTAAATTTAAAGTAAAAATTGTAACTCTGGATTAGTATAAGTTGTTTACAGGCCTATTTTGTGTTTAGTTTTCAGATCCTGTTTTGTTGTTAGTTTGTGGCTCTTTTTTGTTAATTTTGTGAGACAAATATACAGAATAAAATTTGGTAATTTTATTTTTACGAATTAATTTTGGTGTTAATAAAATAAAGCTTAAAATTGACACCTGAAGCCAAACGACTACGCTAGTTTATGGTTCGTGATTGAGTTCAATTTTTTGACCAAAATATTACTTTGGCAAAAATTTTGGTTTCAAAAATGGTTTTGTTCTTAGTTATCCAAGAGCACATTTACGGCCAAAATTATTTATCTTATGTAGTAGTATGTACTACTAGTGCTGTAGCTTATTTATTCATTCGTAACTCACTAGACAGTGTTCGCGCAATGTGATATATTTCATCGCTAGTCTTTTGTTGTACTATCAGAAATTTAAATTGGTTTTTGAGTCAAATTTTTTAATTTAATGAAATTGTTATTTTTTGGATACTAAATAATTATGAACAACTGAAGTTTTAAGCAGCCATACGATTTGTGGCCGTGTGAAGGTATAAACACCTACATACTGGAAGACAGAGAAATTGGAAACTTCAACACTGAAAAGTTTAGTTTTAGGTTATCATTTAACCCTGTGCTTAGGCCTAGGCTAAGGCTTATGTTTAGCAGACAGGCTTCTATAGTTTACATGGGCCCAGTTTGTAGGCTCATAGTATTTAAAAGTAGTGAAAAAATTATTTTGATTTCCAGCGCTTCGTGTAAGCTTTAACGATGAAGAATACAAGTTTGCACAATTACACGCGCACTGGGGAGTGAATCCTAATGATGGATCTGAACATCGCATTAATGGAAATGGATACGCGGCAGAGGTTAGAATATTTTTTGAAAATGAAATGTTTGTTCTGGTTAAGTTTCTAATAAAAACACAGAGTCCACTTTTACCGTATTGTTACAGCTTTGGGCCCGAAGCTGGAAGGTATGGCGGGGGGGGGGGGTATAACCCGCCAAGAAAAAGTTTACGTCTATCTGGTAAAGTTTTTGCCCCGTGTGTAAGTCATGTAAAATCTTTGCCGTCCTGAAATGTCTTCGTAGCATGGTGAGCTTGCTTCAGACATGTGTGGCTCAAGGAAGTTTGAGGAATCCGATCTGTCACCCTGATCCAAATATGAGCGAACTCTACTGACGCCAATAAGAGGCTAATTTTTGCATCACAAACGATAGACATTTATGTATAAAGCATTGAACAGTTGTTGTTTGAACGCTTGTTTTCGTGTTTTCTATACTTTGAAATTTTTATAATCATGAAATCATGGGCCAATGTCAAGAATAGGGGTGGAACCGTATTACAGGCTTATTTATAAGCGTAAGCCTAAGCCTAAGACTAAGCGTAAGAATGAATTTATTCCTAAGCCTAAGCCTAAGCCAAGCAAAAAAATTAGTCTAAAGCTTAAGCTTGTTCTATTCTAGTCCCACAGAAAAACCTTCCGCCCCTGATCTTTACATGGATCAACCACGGTGTATAAACGGACGGTTATAATAACCGAAATGGACACGGATAGTGGCAAAATAACGGAAACGAAAAACGAATATTTACGCATAAAAGTTTCGAACATGTTTTATTTTTATTTTGTTACAACTGAAATATATAAATATACACCGAGTAAAGTAAAAAAAAATTTATTGAAAATATAGTGAAAGCACCCAAAATTTTTATAGATTACGGATGTATTTTGTTGGTTTTATTTGAAATCGAACAAATTCAGCATAGCTGTATTGGAAAAACGGAACCATTTGTAACTGGTTTTTCCACAAACGGAAACTGATATCCGGTTGCAGCCAGGTGAACATATTTTACTCTTAGAAATTGTATTTCCATTATAAAAATAATGAAACAAAAGGATTTAGGCTTTATTTTTGCATACTGCGCTAATTCTGAACGCCTGTTTTCAGTTTAATTTAAGTTTATTTTATTTTATAGATACATATTGTGCATTACGCCGCTAAATATGGTACAGTTGCAGAAGCAGTCAAACATGGCGATGGTCTTATGGTGCTGGGAATTTTGCTAGAAGTAAATACGTTATTACGTTTCGTCTTTATGCAACTTCCACAATATACGTGCATGTGCAACTTTGATAATATACGTGTATCATGTCATGGCCGTGTATGGCGCCCCTAACCCCCCCCCCCAGTGGGGCAAAATCAATTTTGAACGGCTGTACTGGAAACAAAAAAGACTCGTTGAAAAGTATGAATACAGAAAGTGGGTATAGTTTTTCGGTCGCCTCGCTTGCGAAATTTCTTTGATATATCGTGCTCGTACTAAAGGTATTATGTAAAGAACAGGGGCGGAACAGTATTATAAGCATATTCCTAAGCCTAAGCCTAAGCGTAGAGCTTATGCGTATACCTATGCCTTAGCCTAAGCCAAGCCAAAAAAATTAGTCTAAAGCTTAAGCTTACTCTAATGTAATTCCACAGAAAAACGTTCCGCCCCTGATATTTACATGCGCCCTTGATTTGCTACCACTAAAAATCCCGGGCTTTAGCTTAAAAGACCCGGACAACCGTATTAAAACACGGCGCTGCATCAGGCAACTTCCGAGTGGGTATGATGCCGGACACTGAAGGTTTTTCGTCTTCACCACTATGCTAACAGATCCGGGGGCTGGTGTACAGTTGAATTTATATAAAATTAAACTGAAATCACCACAGTGCTGCAGAGTTTGCTTCAAAAGCGCTATTTAACTGGTGTTAAACGTTGTTTTCGTTGTTTAGGATGGTGCTCACAATCCTGCACTCGATCACATAATTCAATATTTGGGCAAAATCAGCTACCGAGATGAGTCTGTGCCAATGTCAAACGGATTTGATTGCCGAACGATCATTCCAGGTAAACTTTTAAAAAACATTGTTATCTTTGATTTGCAACCGCTTCACAACGAATGATATATAAAGTTCGACACGAAATTCATTGCATATTGAAATGTTTTGCGCTTTGCAATCAAAATAATCTAAAATCAGTGTTTTACGTGTTTAATAACCAAAGCCGTTGCAGTATTTGGAATACCAACACCAGGTTGAAAAATGCAGTACGCAAGTGTTCACTGGTGTCGTTGTGGATTACTGTGCTGTTTCGTTTATTTGCTTATATTATTAGCTAGAACGATGCCTAAATTACAGATCACAAAACCCATTTCAAGTATCGTTTATATATTATTTCTATTTTAGGTTCTCACGATTTTTGGCTCTACGAAGGTTCGTTGACCACACCGCCATGCACTGAGTGCGCACATCATTTGTTGTTTCGCGCAACAATTCCAGTTTCGAACGCTCAGGTATTGGAATATTTTAATTTTTGCTATTTATAAAAGTTAGCAACGCGAAATATTTACACTGACACAAAATAATGTTTTATTTTGTGACATGGTTTTAAACTATCGCCCCGGGCGGCGAAAGTATAGAACAGGGCCGTAACAGTAGTATACGCATATTTCCAACCCAAAGCCTAAGCCATAGCCTAAGCAAAAATATATCTAAAGCTTATGCTTACTCAACGGCAGTCAAGCGGCAAAAAACGGTCCACCCTTGATCTTTACATGGATAATCGTCCCCACGCGTAAATAATGGAAATGTGGTAAGTCCAAACATTTTCTGTTATTCCTAGTCACTGCCAATGGTCAATACAGAAGTTTCTGCCGGGCCGGCGAAGTTGAAATATAGTAAATAAAATTTTGCCAGCGAAGCCAGCGAAAAAGCAAGCTCATTTTAGCACCTGATTTTGGTTAGAATCTTAGTTTGGCGGCATAGGCCTCGGTGGCCCAAATTGGAGCCGTCAGCTGTGTTCGTTGCTACTATAATTAATTAAGAAATAGTTTTGATAATATAATTAGATGTCTGTTTCTCATAAGTTTAAGTGATTCAGCGATTGTTTCTCATTTTGATTCGTTCTATCAAGAGTGGATAATAACAAGAGTGTGCAACTCTTGGGTTCCTGTGTGGTACAAAATGCACCACCGGGAGTTACATTTTTGGCCGACTCCTCTTGTTTAGAGGGGGGTCGCTATCACATGAATACCCCTAAACCTATAAGATGACCATGTTTGACACCGCATGCATAAAGTGTTATGGTTCGCACCGGTTGTACCCTGTCTAATTAAAGGGGGGATAGGACAAAAATGCAACACGTGCCGGGTATACTCTTTTCAACACAGAATCTGCCCAGTTGCACAACACTCTTGTTAACTAGCGATTATCCACTCTTGGTTTTATTTACATCAATATGTGATTAGAATTTTGGCCAATGTTACTTTAAGGGGTGTAACAGTAGATTAAGCGTATTCCTAAGCCTAAGCCTACGCTTTGCAAAAATGTTTCCCTAAGCCTAAGCCTAAGCAAAAGAATGTAATCTAGAATCTAAATCTACTCTTTTATGGCCCCACAAGAAACCTATTTTATTTCGATTTTATTCGCAGCTTCGATATAAACATTTTAAATTTCAATTTTGTTGCCGGAACATTAAACAAAATTTCAGTACAGTTACGGTACCTGAAGCAACTAATAATTGTCTTTAATGGCTTGCTTAACAATGAATGTTTAACACGAACTCAGTTGTCAACTGGCAATGAATGTTTGACACGAACTCAGTTGTCAACTGGGGCAAATCGCTGTGGTTTTAAAACACTTATTATGCACTACTATTAGTCTGTTATCACTATAGCAGTGGTTTCTTTGTTTCAGCTTGATAAAATGCGCGCACTGCACACAGTGTCCAAATTGGAAGCTGATAAAAATCCCCAAAAAATTACGGATAATTCTCGACCGGTGCAGCCGTTGAATGGCAGAAAAATACGGTGTTCTTTTGATCCAAAATCGTAGATGAAAAAAGTTAATGCGTAGTTTAGAACCATTCATTAGAAGTTATTTAGTAAATATTAGCTAAAAAACGATTATACCACAGCTGGCTCGGCCCATTTCAAGATCAGGGGCGGAACGGTTTTTTGTAAGACTAGAAAAGAGTAAGCTTAACCTTTAGACTAGTTTTTTGCTTGTCTTAGGCTCAGGAATCGGCATACGCATAGGCATAGGTATAAGCTCTACGCTTAGGCTTAGGCTTAGACTTAGGAATATGCTTATAATACCGTTCCGACCTTGTTCTTAACATTGGCCGCTAGTTCACTTTACGCTGAAATGACTGGATAGAGTTGGGTTAATTTCCCGAAGCCGTACACTTGATAGATTTGAGCGTTGACGTTGGTTTATCTTATTAGCTCATGTACACTTTTCACACTTATAAGCTTAAAGTTTGCGCTTGGGCTCATGCTTAATCTTAGGATTTTGGCTGAATATTGCGCGGGGCCGTAGCCAAGGAATGGGGCTCAGCCCCCGATGGAAAAATTTTGCTCCCCCTAGAAAATAATTTCAACCTTGCTTGTAAGTCATTGAAATCCATTAAAGTGCCCCTCCTGAAAATTTGATAAACCCCTTAGCACAGTGAGCTGGTCACGGGCCTGTGTGAGCTGGTCACGGCCTTGTGTGAGCTGGCTACGGGCCTGTGTGAGCTGACTACGGGCCTGTGTGAGCTGACTACGGGCCTGTGTGAGCTGGCTACGGGCCTGTGTGAGCTGGCTACGGGCCTGTGTGAGCTGGCTACGGACCTGTGTGAGCTGGCTACGGGCCTGTGTGAGCTGGCTACGGGCCTGTGTGAGCTGGCTACGGACCTGTGTGAGCTGGCTACGGGCCTGTGTGAGCTGGCTACGGGCCTGTGTGAGCTGGCTACGGGCCTGTGTGAGCTGGCTACGGGCCTGTGTGAGCTGGCTACGGGGTTGATGTTGCAACAGATTATTGTAATCTGTCTGCTTTTTGACAATTATTCTGATAAAGATGCGTTTTTTTCAATATTAACACTTTAGCCAATTAAGCCGTCTTAGCTAGCGAGTTTTAGTGAGAAAATATGTTTCACATTCAAACGAAACCAACTTACCGAAAACTTGCTGCACAGGTTTAATTCGGAAACATGAATTGAAACATTTGTGAAATTGAAAGTCATATTTGGTAGGTTGTTTCGAAATTTTTAAATTTTTCAGTGCTGATTTGAAGGTACGGTATTTTGTTGCTTTTATTTATGATTACTTTATGCCAGTTTGGTGCTCTAGAAATACTTAGTGATTCCATACTTATTGTGCTTACTGTATTTGTAGAAAATAAAACTTCACAAGTATACGAGACTATGCCCCTAAATTCGGCTGAGAGCGACAGGTGTTTGAATTCCCGCTTTTATTTTGATTTAAATTATAGTGAAATCCAGAAACTCATATGGGATTTGTTAAAGGTTCAAATTGAATGCCGATTGGTGTTATGCCATAAAAAGATAAAGACCAGTGTTACTTTTAATAGGGGCGAAGTAGATTAAGCGTATTCCGGAGCCTAAGCCTAAGCCTAAGCGTTGCAAAAATATGTTCCTACGCCTAAGCCTAAAAGCCTAAGCCTAAGACTAAGCAAAAAATGTAATCTAGAATCTAAACCCACTGTTTTATAGACCCACCAGAAACCTGGACGCCCCTTAAAGTAACATGGACCAAGATAAATATTTAAAGAATGGACAATTAAAAGTGCGAACAGTTTATGTAGACGTCATCCGCGAATCGTGTTTTCGTGGGACTGCTATTGAGTAAGCATAAGCTTTAGACTATTTTTTACTCACGTGTAGGCTTTAGATATAGATTTACATCTAATGTTATGGCCCTGATATATACATTGGCCAATGCTTTTTCATATTTGAAATTCTCTTGGTTTGAGGCTGAACCCCAAACAAAACATGTAAGTACCTAGTTTTTGCCAGATTACGGATCCACAGCTTTAACTCCACTGAGCTGCACAGCTACACAAATGTAACAATCCACAATTTCTATAGCTCTGGCACGTATTCTCAAATGTAGAGTAGCACCTATTAAAATTGCTGATAGGTCTTGTAACTTTCGAACCAAGGAATGCTAAGGCTTAAAATTCAGCACTTTTTTTATTGCTTTCGATTTTGTCTAGTTTTGTGTAGATTTGGAGATATGCAATTGCAGTGGTTTTGTTAGTTTGAAAACTTATCACTAAACTAGTGATAGGTGCTATACAAATTTGAGAATACGGGCCTATGCTGTAGAAGTTTGCTACTGCAATTATATACCTTGCTTTCTAAAGAATTTGTTGTAACAGATACTATAGACTTTGTTTACCATTTAACGTTAATATTATTACTGGTCTCACGCAATAGCATTTCTATTGCATGGAAATTTCATAGTTCCAACGGATATTTTGCCACAATGATTTTTATATTTGCAAACTTGTATTCGTTTGAAATTTACCAAAATATATGATTACATATTTACTTTTAGTACAATTTTACGTCCCAGTCGCAGAGATTTGGTACCACTCTATACGTTGCAAAAACTGTATGAACCTATTCCCTTTGAGATTTTACTATTAATATTGTTCCGGGTTGGTATACAGTGGTATAAGATTAATTCAAAACGGATCGATCCAAAATAAATTTGTCCGATTGAATTCAGGGCGGATCCAGAAAAATATAAAAGCGTTCGAAGGTTGCACGAAACTAAAACGAGACTCTAACGATACAACTACTTGACCAACACTGTCCAACTCGAAGTATTTTTCGATTTCATATTTGACACAATTTTTTTACTTTAATACGATGGGGAACTACAGAGCACATAACGAACCGTTTTGGAGCCGCCTCTATGGAGTTTCAACGCTTTTTAAATTTGTTCTTGTTATACATACTTATTATTTCTTATCGTGATACCATTTGTATACGCCTCGGTTGTATCGTTAGTTATCATCACAGCGTTGGATTTATCACGTTGTAAAGGTTTCGAATTAACCAATTTATGCGTATTTTGTTTTGTATGCTGTTTCAGCTTTACACTATCAATCTTATCAATTAAATGTGTGCTTTTCGCTTCAGTTGAATGAGGTGCTAACTCTGCCGACTCGTCTTGTTGCGTGGCAATTTTACGCCGAATAGGTTGCGGTGATAGTCGCAACGTGAACAACTTTTGATACAACGGTTTCGGAAGAGCCATTTGAGCGAGTGTTTGGCGAAAACGTGACGACATGAACCAGTAAACGAAAAAATGAATGGAACTGTTGCTAAGGCCGGCAAGGTCCATTAAATCGCCCACCAAAGGATATAATCGTGTGTATACTTCGGCTGGGTATAAGCCAAATAGCACTGATACGAAGCCTGAAAATCGATGCACACTTTCAGCCATGCTGGAACAAGGCAGTCATGTGTTGGGGGTGTCGCTGACACCCCCTAAAAACCGTCAAAACTAAAGCTTTGTGGTTGAATTTAAAACAATTGCATACATAACACCAAAAAAATGCGTTTTGTTCTCGCTCGCTTTCGTTGCGAAGCTTCTTAAAATACGCTGCCTTTCTGTTTTCACCTGGTGCCTAGAAAAGGGTTGGAATCCTGTTCCCAGGCTGGTCCAAAGTCAAAAATTTGATGGCCCATTTTGTTTTAAGTTAGCTGCAGCGTACCCATTTAACACAACAACCCTAGAACAATAGTTGTTCCCGGCATCCGTGTAAAAGTGCCGCCAAGCGACTTAACCAGTTTTGTAATTGAAGAAAAGCTAAGTGGCTTAAAAATTATGTCCCATGCTACTTTTAGGGGCGTAGACAGTAAACTAAGCGTATTCCTAAGCGTTCGCCTAAGCCTAAGCGTTGCAAAAATGTCTTCCTAAGCCTAAGCCTATGCCTCAGCCTAAGCAGATTATAATATAAAAGACCTACTGTGTCTTTTCAATCGAAACGCTGAAAATCTCAGTACGTAAGCTTGAGGCTGAGAATTTAATTGCAGAATATAAAACCGATATTCATAAAAGTCAAGCGAATTTTAAGCAACTGTGTGCCCATGTAAAGACAAGGGTCTATACGTTTTTTGTGGTACTGCAATAGAATAAGCATAAGCTTTAGACTAAATTTTTGCTTACAATTAGGCTTACGCTTACATTGGCCCAATTGTATCATCAATTCAATCACAAAAACTGTCGTGTATTATTCAGCGTTTCGTTGAATTTTCTAATGTCCCAATGACTTAGAATACCTACCAGGATGCAGCCGGAGGTGGAAAAAACCGAAACCTGAGCCTGATGTATACAAATTTTGCCGGAGCTGTAACCGGAGCCGCAGTGTTGTAAACGGTGCTGTATTTGCTCATTTCAAGAATAATCTAATATGTTGTTGAAAATATATTCTAAGATTCTTTTTTAACAAGTTTGATGTTTAAATTAATTCCAGCTTCTTGATTAAATTCAAAAAGTATGATTTAATTCGGAAGCACTATTAAACAAAATGTCTTTCTGGTGTCCAATCAAATTGCAGGTGCAAGAAATTCAGACGACAACTTTCAACTGCGTTCACACGTGCGAATTAAATTTAATACCACGAATTCTAGTGAATAATTTGCAGCTGCAAAATCATGAAAGCTACTTTGTGACCAAACTTGCACACACAAGTTGCACATTTAAGTTTTTGCGGCAAAAACTTGCACGTCTGAATTGGGCTTTACTGGCAAATCAGCCAGGTCATGCGACAACGTTTTATAATTTCTAGAGGAATTGTTTAACGTTTAAATAACAAGTGACAGAACGTACAAAACTGACAGATCTAAAACGCAATCTGTTAACAAACAATGTATAAGCTCGGTCCGGTCGAATTTTTTCGAACAAGCAACTATACCTGATGTTTAAGCCGAAGCCGTCTGAATATAAAAATAACGACCCATGTATAGAACAGGGCCGGAACAGTAGTAAAGCACATTCCTAAGCCTAAGCCTAAGCCTATGCGTATAGATGAGCATATTCCTAAGCCTAAGCCTAAGCCTAATCCTAAACCTAAGCAAAAAATAGTCTAAAGCTTTTGACTTTATTATAGCCCCTCCGGAAAACGATCTTGGAGTATTATGAATATGCCTATTCCGGTGTCTGGTGCATATCACTTATTTATTTGATGGTTGTACGTTTTTATGCAAATGAACAAACGTACGAACAACCATCTTAACACCACCTCGCTGAGGCGAGGTCGCGAAAAAATAGTGGTAATTAAAATTTGGAAAATTACTTCACAATCTAAAGCGATGCGACTTAAATAAAAATGTGAAAATTTTCGTATCGAATTTACCGGAACATCAAAAAGCTCTTGCCGGAGCCAAAACCGGAGACGGATTTTCTGCAGGAACCGGACCAAATGTAGACTTTCAGTTGCATCGTGCAAACTTATGGAATGGGGGCATATTTTGTATGAACGAAAATATGCAACGATGAATGCAATAAACCAAATTTACCCTGTGGAATTTCGGTTATCAGTGCCACAGAAACCACAGTAAGCAGTAACATTGTGGTTCGGTCTTCGCGGTGTTTACGTATATTTCGTATTGAATGCAACGAACTGTTCGAACGGGCGTTGTTTAATATTCGTTGGCTTCGTTTGCGCGCACGTTTAACAAATCCTATTAAGCATAGCATTGAAACGACCAGACCAGCGCACGGCAGAACCTAAAATTCATATTGTGTATAGTCGAGGAATGGCACTATAAAACATTATTTGCCTTCACAATCTATTATTTTTAGACTTAACATTTCATACACTTCTGGGGTGCTGGAATGTGATCATATGCGGATACTATCTCGAATTGAAATCCTCTTCGTTCTGAATATCAATTTCTTTATCAATCACTCTGAATTTTCCAAAATTATTCATTTCTGTTCACTGTGATATGGCGATTTAACTGCATACTGTCAATTCGAGTTAGTTGATTTTAACTCGAAAGCAAGTGAATACACTCGGAAGCTTAAGCTCTGTATTACGTAGGTGATTCAAAACTAAAAATTCTGAACAGATAGAACTCATTCTGCGTTACTAAATTAACTCTCCCAAAATTAAATCAGCTCAGATCGAGCTGATGTTTCCTGTTATTAACTCAAAATATCCATAAACGACTAATTCGCTGTCTGTGTTGATTAATAATCAAATCACCCAAAAATACTGCGAGGTTGCACCATAAATTATTGCGAATCATTTCTTTAAATTTTAAAGCCCTATTGACTCGTGCAAGTTTTTGTTGCGAGAACTTGCAGCAGGAAATTGCACGCAGAACTTGCATTTTTCATCAGCCAATGAGAAGGTGGCTGCAATAAATTCAGTGAACTTGAACGGTTCTTCACACATGTTAACTAAATTCCTAGCTGTGATATTTAATGAATGATTTGCAGCTGCAAGTTTTTCTAACAGGATTTTTGACAAAACTTGCAAGTGCAAGTTGCAGCTGCGAGTTTTCGCAGCAAAAACTTGCGCGTGTGAATAGGGCTTTTTATACAACAAAAGTGATATATTTACCTTTAACGCAATTCCTTGAATCCACAGCGTCGCTCGCAACAAAGCGCAGTGATTTTGAACAGCCATACGTGTTAAGTCGACCGTATACACGTTTTCGTTAATTTTGACCGTTTGATAAGACAACAGTATTGGAATGTTCAAGCATGTCACTGTCAATAGTATCATGCCTATAGATCCACCAATTGTTCGGTATAACGTTTGAGACGAAGTTGCAAATGATTTTGAATACTATAATAAAATAGAAAATATGATTATTATTATTATTATTGGGATCATTATAAAGCGTTAAACATTCCTTGAATGAAATCTTCTAGCCAGAGCATACAAATCCAAAGTCCAAAAGTTAATATATGCTGGACAATGTATGGTTTGAAATTCATCGAGTGCTTTTAAAAGTAAAAGCGTTTAGGCTTTGAAGTTAAAATGCCTTAAATCTGTTTAACTTTTTACCGCATGAATATTTTCAATTTAACTTGATATCCAGTTTAAAGCTTGGATTTTAACTCGGCGTTCTTAGATGGAAGGTCTTTACTATTACAGCTTTTACTACATGAGTTTAGACTGACTCGAGCCAGCGGGTTATCTGTCGTTTTGTTGAAATTTTGTGTTGTACAAAATATTGTGAATTATGCATCGTTTGTATTTGCTCGACACAGTAATACTCTATGCAGTAAATATCCGATGTTCTTTAAGGGGCGTAACAGTAGATTATACGCATTCCTAGGCCTAAAGCCTAATCGTAAGCGTTGCAAAAATGAGATCCTAAGCCTAAGCCTAAGCTAAAAAATGTAATCTAGAGTCTAAACCTACTCTTTTATAGACCCACGAGTAACTTGGACGCCCCTTAAAGTAACATGGACCCAGTGAATGGTAAATAACACGCTTACTACACTGATTCGGACTGCGATTTAAATTTAACATGGTTAAAAAGAATTGGTTTAAATAGATTTTAAAAACACAAAATTTACAACACTTACCTTAAGGATGATCACTCTAACGACAGCAACGAAAACGTGTAACCAAAGGCTGGTCGCATGCAAGATAACGGTACAAAACATATGCACCATCAAATACAACGTAAACGTATAGGAAACTACAATTTTAGGCGTTCTATCGAGATAGTATACGCTTGCAAATATGGCATAACTGGTCATTGTTCCGAGATCTGATGTTGACAAACCGGTAAGACAAATATTGACTGCGTTACGCATTTGTGGTCGAGTAAATACGATTATATTAATAATATTTGTCAACGCAGCGCAACAACAAAGGATCAAGCATACAAATCCATGAACACGACTATTGTATACAGTGACAATTTGCTGGAGACCAAGCAGAATAGTGTCGTTTTGTGGCTCGAATAGCGTTTCATTTGGTGATTGGCATAGAAATATTAGTTTGTCGCTCATATTTTGTAAAATTGGTCGCTTTAGTTATACATTTTTGTCTGTTAATCGATAATTTACCGCCCTGTAAAATAGCAATCACCAAACCATCACAGGTGGTAACATAATTTGCTTACTTTGATTAACGATAAATAGTATGCGTCACTATTGACCACAGTTCCGAAGCAGACAAGGGTGGGGCTTCCCCCCAAAACTCGCAAGCGAGAAGCCAGACGCATTTTAAAACTTTGACGGTTTTTGTTTCCACCGGTTAGAGTGGGGGCTTCATTCGGGATGCACTCTCCCCAAATTGGAGGTATGGGGGTGGCTGCTCCGGTCATGACTGTTGAACAATTGTTACTGACGCTTGAAATTTTTCAATTGGCGAGAAAAGTGGAATAAACATAATATTTTTACTGTGCGTTCAGAAAGAAAATATGAAAAATATATCAGCCTGTAAACGGTAGAACGGTTAGTATTTATATCAAGTCAAAAATAGTTTGCTTTAGCCGCAAAGTAAATAACCTCAAAACTCGGAGGAAATCGCTGAGATCACGGAATTTTCATTTGTGAGATTTGCAATATCAGGCATTGTATGCTATTGCGAGTACTGAGTAGAACTCGTGTACGGTACTTACATGGATGCAGACTACGTTTACATACAAGGGTCTGCCCGTTAAGCGTGAGTCTATGTCTAAACCTAAGCATCGGTTTGCAAGCGTCTAATTACCTTTAATTTTACGGTTTTCGAGTTTGCAGAACTCTATAGCTTAACATGGGCCATAGGTGCATTCAGCGGCAGTGAATGATATGAAGGATTCATACTTGAGCTCATCTATATATTAAGTAAAGTTGGAATACCTCACATACGAATTTTGGACAAGTTTCTAGCATACTTTGTATACAATAGCTTCATAGCCTATAGACGAGACTATTCCATAAATTAGAAAATTGGCATTCAGATTTTTATGCATTCGCTAACACTTTTGCGCAGTGCACAAAGTTGGATGACTAGTTCATTTTATTTTAGGTAAACGGTTGAATAATTTTTAAGAAATGCAAGCAATATTCATGGCTCATACTGTTACGATTTTGTATAAAGAATGGCAAATTTTATTAGCACCCTTGGGCATTAAAGATACCAGAGATCTGCCAGCCACCGATGTTATATTTTAAATATTTCGTCAAGTTTTGTCTTGGCGATTAGCTGAAAGGTTTACGCCTTCACAGTTTTGAATCAAAAATTTATTTATTTTTAGATTCTGATTACTACTTTTGTTAAAATCTATTTTCTTCTATTCGTTACGTTCTAAAGAGAAATTTCATCAACAGAATAGAAAAGATTAACACCTTTTACCCAGCGGAATCTTTTCCGGCTTGTTTCATTCTGTTTTTGAGTTATCTGTTTTCAGTCATTATTTCGCTCAATCTTGAATCTCAGCTGATTTAAAAGTGAGCGCATCGCAGTTCAAAAATATAATAATTAAAAATTTGGAATTTGAAACAAAAATAACAACCCGGTGAATATTGAATATTTACATTATTGAGCGAAGCGAAACTCCGAGCGAAGCTTGCAGTTTCGCGAAGCGTTTTATGTTTTGTACTTGGGGGTCGAAAGGTGGCTGTCCGCCCGTCCGTCTGTCTGTCTGTCCGTCTGTCCGTCCGAAAACAATCTCAGAAACGGCTGAACCGATTTTGATAACCTTTTTTTCTTTGAAAGCCAATTATCAAGGTATATTAGCTACAGACTAATTTGCATAATTAATTAAGCCTAAATTAGGACTTTCCACAAGATTTCACTATTTATTACAGTTAGAAACAATCTAATTTTAGCATTAAAGGGTTTTTGGGCGCGAGAAATCTGCGTAGACTGCTTACAAACCTTCAACACTGATAATTGAGCAGTTAGCTAATAGCTAATTTGCATATTAGCTTAATTGACAAGACAAAATTAGGACTTTTTAAATTATTCCAATAATTATTAGGGTGGCTGAAGGGTTTTTGGGTGCGAGGAATCTGAGGAAATTGTTACAAACCTCCAAAACCGATAAATGAATACCTCCAAAACCGATAAATGAATAGTTAGCTAACAACTAATTTGCATATTACCTTAACTGCTTTACGTGTGTTCGAACTTCGCTCAATAAATGTAGTCCCACTACGACTGGTAATGAATTACACTATAAAAATTATAACAAGCTGTTAATATTTAAAATTACGTTTCCCTATTCCATACTTTCCATTTTTTACTCGTTTCCTCCAAACGTATAAAGACAGCATTTGCCCTTATCTCTTCTTGCCTGCGGCCCCAAATGAACTGCGAAAACATATTAGTAGAAGGTTTACCCCTATATAGTCTTTAGTTCAAAGATTCAAAAATTAAAACAGCCAAATAGCGACAGTCGGCAATATATTTTGTAAAAGAACCCTGTCGCCCGCGATCCCCCGGAGAAATCGCATTTTACCTCAGCGTTTAAAAATATTGAAATATTTTACTTAATAGCTTTTTTAAAACCCGATAAGAAACGCGCTTCACGTTTAAACGCATTAAGAAACGCACCCATCAATCAATGAAATGCAGGTTTGGATCTGTGAACGTAAAACTAAGATGTATGACTGCTACTGGTTAGCGTTAACTAAATGTACTCGTTTAGGCTAATGGCCAATGTATAGACCGGGGCTGCGCAACAGTACTATAATAAGGGCCCATGTATAGAACAGGGCCGGATCGTTTTCCGGACGCACTATAATAGAGTCAGTTTAAGCTTTAGACTAATTTTTTCGCTTAGGTTATGCTTAGGCTTACGCTTAGGCTTATGAATAGAATCATCCATACGCTTAGGCTTAGGCTTACTGCTGTTCCGGCCATGTTGTATACATGGGCCATAATAAGCATATTCCTAAGCCTAAGTCTAAAGCGTAAGGAATGAGGTTATACCTAGGCCTAAGCCTAAACCTAAGCTAAAAATAGGCTAAAGCTTAAGCTTACTGTATTCCAGTAACACAGAGAAATGTTCCGTCCAAACTCCAACAAAATACTTATAAAATCCCAAAAATGGACAAAATGTACAGCTAATCATAGGGACACGGTAGTGTCACCTATTATATGTTTCGCTCAAAGTGTAAATTTTTATGTTTTGGCATATGAAACTGTGACGAATGCAGATATGCCGGATGCACTTTAGGATTGGATTGATGATTCTAGTATGAATGTTGTGTTGTGGGGTTTTTTGCAAACAATCTGTTCAAGCTGTATTAGAGATCGAAAACAAACGCAAACAATTTCTGAAAAATTGCCCTTAGTAGCCTTAGCATATTAAGCACACCCGCGGGATGAATTTTAGGTAATAACAGAACTTGATAAGCACTATTGCATAGACATATAAGGATACGATAACACTGTTGCAAAAAGGTTTATATATCGATTGATTTTTTTATACTTTTATAGTAAACACATATGTTACTATGTATTGCCTCATATACATAGCTAGTAACAACACTGTAAGTCCAGGTAAAACAGGGCTTTCGGAGCTGGGATCAAACTATCAGGGTATGAATACAAGCATGTTTCGCATGTTTACGTGCCCTTAATTTCAACAAGGTCGTCCCGTGACCGTCCACCCTATTCTCGACTGGATACCGTGCTCATAGCTTTGAGGTCTACCATTGTGTTAACGGAGTAGCCTCCATATCAGTCTAAGTAGGAACCGGGAATTCAGACCTTTGAACTAAGCAGTTGGAAAAGCGGGCCTCCAGAGCCGGGATCGACATCTCAGCCTGCGGATCCTTAAACTAATACTCTACCACTGCGTCGTGCAGTCCGCCTCTCTAACAGCATTTTTCGTCGACTATATGTGTCGACCGTTTGCTGCCTGCTCCCGTGACCGTCCACCCAATTGTCGACTGGATACTGTGTTCATATCTCGGCGGTCTACCATTGTGTTCACGGAGTAGCCTCCATGTCAGTCTAAGTAGGAATCGGGAATTTAGACATTTGGTCTAAGCAGTTGGAAAAACGGACCTCCAGAGCGGGGATCGAAATCTCAGCCTACGGATCCTTAAGCGAAGACTATACCACTGCGCCACGCAGCCCGCTTCTCTAACTGCATTTTTCATCGACTTTATGTATCGTCCTTTTGCTGCCATCTAGCATACATCTGTGCACATGCGTTGTTTTCTATACATATGTAATTGGTAATAATATACTTGCTTGTGTGCGTATACAACCACGAGAATTTGAAACGTGGTTTGGAAATGACAAAAAGAAAAAATTTTCTGGCATACAGAAAACACGCGGAAAGAAATCGCAAGGTACTGGTTTATTTTATATTAAAACTATAAAATAGTTGTTTAACATAGATTGTATTCTCAGAAAGAACACATTTCATGTTGTGAAATTTTGAATTTTTGACTTTAAATTTTGCCAGGCCGATATTTCTGTAAATGAACGCAGTGTCGTTTGCAGTGAAATTTTGACTGATTTTCAATGTTTTTAACATGACCGCACAGAAATTTCACCAGTTTTGGCATTCGTTGGCCAATAGCAAGTGAAAATATGTTCATTTTCCAAAATATGATTTTGTAATGGCAAAAATTTCGGATCATATTTTTTGTATTCAAGAATAACACGTGAAAAAACCGAACTATATAACAAAATGTAACGCTGTAAGATTACTTTCACCTGCATTTTCTGGTTTCAGGCCTTAACCGGTTGTAAATTTCCTAAAACCTTTCATGTTGTGAAATTTTGAATTTTTGACTTCAAATTTTGCCAGGCCGATATTTCTGAAAATGAACGCAATGTCGTTTGCAGTAAAATTTTAATTGATTTTCAATATTTTTAACATGACCGCATAAAAATTTCACCAGTTTTGCCTTTCGTTGGGCTGTAGCAAGTGAAAATATGTTCATTTTCCAAAATATGATTTTGTAATGGCAAAAATTTCGAATCAAATTTTTTGTATTCAAGAATAACGCGTGAAAAAACCGAACTATATAACGAAATCAAACGCTGTAAGATTACTTTCACCTGCATTTTCTGGTTTCAGGCCTTAACCAGTCGTAAATTTCCTAAAACCTTTCATGTTGTGAAATTTTGAATTTTTGACTTCAAATTTTGCCAGGCCGATATTTCTGCAAATGAACGCAATGTCGTTTGCAGTGAAATTTTAATTGATTTTCAATGTTTTTAACATGACCACATAAAAATTTCACCAGTTTTGGTTTTCGTTGACCAATAGCAAGTGAAAATATGTTCATTTTCCAAAATATGATTTTGTAATGGCAAAAAGTTCGGATCATATTTTTTGTATTCAAGAATAACGCGTGAAACAACCGAACTATATAACGAAATGTAACGCTGTAAGATTATTTTCACCTGCATTTTCTGGTTTCAGGCCTTAAGCAGTCGTAAATTTCCCAAAACCTTTCATGTTGTGAAATTTTGAATTTTTGACTTCAAATTTTGCCAGGCCGATAATTCTGTAAATGAACGCAATGTCGTTTGCAGTGAAATTTTAATTGATTTTCAATCTTTTTAACATGACCGCATAAAAATTTCACCAGTTTTGGCTTTCGTTGGCCTGTAGCAAGTGAAAATATGTTCATTTTCCAAAATATGATTTTGTAATGGCAAAAATTTCGGATCATATTTTTTGTATTCAAGAATAACGCGTGAAAAAACCGAACTATATAACGAAATCAAACGCTGTAAGATTACTTTCACCTGCATTTTCTGGTTTCAGGCCTTAACCAGTCGTAAATTTCCTAAAACCTTTCATTTTGTGAAATTTTGAATTTTTTACTCCAAATTTTGCTAGGTCAATATTTCTGTAAATGAACACAATGTCGTTTGCAGTGAAATTTCAATTGATGTTCAATGTTTTTAACATGACTGCGTAACAATTTTACTAGGTTTCGCTTTCGTTGGCCAATAGCAAGAGAAAATATTCCTACAATGAGTAGGTTGTAAAACAGGCGCCAAGCGCACAATTGGTAACGCTCATCCGGCATAATGTGGTCGATCTGTTTCATTACGAAAAGATATTTGAAACTTATGTTATATAATTTTAGAAACACTGTTGAAATAAGTTAAACTTAAACTACCATTCGTCGATTATCAACCAGGATTTGACGCGTTCAACTCAGCTGAAAATCAAAGTGAGAAATTGGACGGTTTCAAATTTAAGGTTTGTGGTTTGTGTATACAATTACGAATCGTTTTAATTGTGTTAAAGTAATGAGATACAGATGTTTACGTGCAAAATACGTAATGCAGCGTGATGAAAAATTATTACTTGAATGTTCACTACAAAATCGGCTCAAGAGGTTTGAGTCTTCACGGGTTCGAGCGCCAAGCTCTGACGGTAGTTTCAAATTTAAGGATTGCACTTTATACAAATAGAAACCATTTTTATTGCTTTGAGTTCGGACACACAGGTTTGTGCATTAATTAAAGTTGTTGCGTTCCAGTAGTACATGTCGGGGTATAATCAAAATAACTGAAACGTAAAATAGATATTGAAGTATAAAAGTTTGTACCAAAAAATTGAAGCGAGCAAAAATTCATCGGGCTTTTTAAAATTAGAAATTGGCAAATTCACCGGAATTTTTAAAATTTTGGATGAATTTTGTATGGTTTTAATTAATATCGGGCAATAGCAACATATATAACGGAAAATTCCGACCAATTTTGGGCCTAAAAATAACACAATATCCGGTATTTGTAGACGGAAACAGACACCAATTTTTACCAGACACAAAAACAGGTATTCTATTATACCCTGGTAGACGAGCACCAGCCAAATTTGCACGTCCCAAATTTAAATTACCTTTAATAATTATAATCTATGCACAAATAAAAGTCAGTAGGTACAATGTATTCATAGAACAAGATAACTATAAAGGTAACGTCAATCTGACGTATAGGGAAAATTCATAAGAATTATTATGTAGGTAATAAAATATAAATTACTCCTTTTACAGGGCAGAACTTCTATAGTTTCTGCTTAACGTTCCAAGATGCATTGATAATCAGATTGTGATGGCTTATTTTGCAAATTTGGCAAAGTAAGCTATTGGGGAGTGGCGCGTCACTTGTATATGTTCATGAATCTTGTTTCGGTCATGCGTCGGATATAAAATTAGCAATTCAGGTGTATTGTAGAAGCACATTCCGTAAAAATCTAATAAAAATTACTTTGACTTATTAACTATATAATACAACAAATCTAATGTCCATGCTGCTAAAATCTATTTTAATCAGTTGGCGCGAGTTTGATCTTGCATCTTTTTTGTATACCTTGCAATGTATTTATAGCGAAATTGTATTCATCAGGCATTATTTGCTTCAACAATATTTAACATCTGGTTTTTGCAGGTCTACCAGCATTTGCTGAATCCTCGACTTCTAGTGGGATGTTCCAAACCACCGAGACTCACGAAACCGAGACCTGCCAAATACAGTGACTTGCCGAAAATGAGACCGAGACTCGCATCCCAGATCCAACTCTCCTCTGACCTACAGAAAACTAGATGCCCTTAAAAGGAACATGAGCCCAACGAATATATTGCAACTGAACGCAACGCTACGAAAATGTAGAATAATTATGGTCGTAAAAATAAATCGGTGTGAGATGTTAAACTTTGTCATGTTAACAATTTGGGTATTTTAACCCACGGAAGAAAAAATTGTAAGCTACGTTCTGATATCTAAATGCAATATATTATTAGATTTGAATTCATCATCCGTCTCCGGCCGGATATTAGATTATCCGGCTTCGGCTCCGTCAGTTTTTGGTATCCACTTGCATCCTGTGGTTATGTATTGCAGACCTACGACATAAGATTGGGTGCGCTTATAATACCTCAACATTTTATGTTTCTAAAAATAAAGAACAACAAATTTAAAACATTTTGCCGTAATGTACTCTCGATGTCGGTAGTTTTATATTTTTTAACACGCACGGCTGAATAGTTGTTTCAAGGGCAGCCCAGTTGACCGTACATTTCGAACAAAGTGCAATGTTTAGAAAAGGGGTTTTCAAATTTTCGACGTAGAAAACCTATAGCCAGAGTGCAGCCAGTAGTCCTGAAGGTCGTTGTCCTAGTGTTTCTATAAATTATATTATTGTTGTTTTAAGTTTGTTTGCTTCATTGATGTAGTCAGTACGCGAGCCACTGTTGTTTTAAGTTTGTTTGCTTCATTGATGTAGTCAGTACGTGAGCCTTCTGCTGGTTTATGATGTGATTTTAATGTTCACTTTCTACTGTATTTACACATGGGCACCGGATTTCCGGATATCCCGATGTGAAAAATATACCGATATGTATCCGAATATCCGAAATGCTATTGTGTAAAAAACTTTTGGAACAATTGTATTGCTTCACAAATAAAGTAGTTGAAGGTGGCAGAATATTGAACTAAATTTTTGACGATTTTCGTGAGTTTCGGTATGTACTGTTTGTAAAATTTAGAGCTCTTTCACATTTAAGACTTAGCTTAATATATTTCTAAGCCAACTGTCATTAAAAGTTTTATGTTTTGCAGCGTTAATTTGTTTAATTTCCATTTGCGTTGGCAAATCTTGCTTTTTTCGTAGTAAATTCATAGCTCTGTTTGTTTCAAGAGTTCCTAGTGTGAGAATTTAATACACGCTTGAAAATTTTTTGTAATTTATACCGTAGACGAAGCAAATTTTCTTCATTATTTTGAGAGAAAGGTTAATTAGCATTAACATATAAAACGAAAAAACTAGTGGAAAAAGTGCTCCTAATAGTCGCTTGTAAAGTTATATGTTTCTTTATCTCAACATGTAAAAGTATAAAACTAGGGTTGAATCCTATTTTCAAGATGTCTTAAAGGCAAACCAACTAAACCTACAACGCGTTTAATTTTGACAACAGTTTGCAGACTGCATTAATGAAACATATTCGCAACTTTACATGGCAGTAAGTCTTACTCGCCAATAGAAATTTTTTTGCCTACGCATTAAGACTCTGAAATAGCACAAGATGTGCATTTCGTCACTTCAAATTTTACCGATTCCTCGCAAATATTTTTAATTTTATCTGAAATCTAATTTCAAGTTAGTATTGGAAATCACTATTACCGCTAGATTTCGAACATTTACGATTTAACTCGAAGAGGCTCTCATGTCTTGTACAAATTTTTCACACACAGGTGCGTAATAAAATGCAAACAATGCGCGTTGAAATTGGTAGACACAGTTTTTGATCCATTGCACTTTGCATACTCTACGCCGGAAAAGTTAATAGATAGTTACTACAAAATTGTATCAATGTCGTAGCATCTACTAGAACCATTTCGCATACCCGCGGGACAACGCAAGACACTAATTGGTAACCGGGCTTGAGCTTTTAATTAGAAGTAGAGTGTAACCAGAGAGTACTAAATAGAAACAGATAGTGACCAAAATAACGAAAGCACAAAACGGCTATGCAAGGATAAAACTTTAAAAATATTTGCGAGGAATCGGTAAAATTTGAAGTGACGAAATGCACATCTTGTGCTATTTCCGAG